>PVIW01018334.1:0-11880 GCA_004026585.1 Noctilio leporinus | reverse complement strand
AAAACTAACAACAAGCAAAACAGAACCAAGTGTATGAATACAAGGAATAGGCCTTCAGTGGTCAGGGGGAAAGGGGTTGGGGGGAGGGGGGAGGCAGAGGCAAAGAAGGGGAGCAGCTTAGACAAGAACCTAGTATAAAGGAACCATGGACATGGACAACAGGTGGGATTGACTTTGGGGGGAAAGGGTGGGTGGGGAGAGGGACAGAAGGGAGCAAAAAAGGGATGGATGTAATATAACAACAATAAAATTAAAAGAAAAAAAAAGAAAGGAAATTAATTTAAAAAAAATAATAATATTTTGGAAGTTCTAGCCATAGCTATCAGAAAAGAAAAAGGAATCAAACATATCCAAATTGGAAAGGAGGAAGTCAAATTGTCATTATTTGCAGATGATATGATAGTGTATATACAAAACCCAATAGACTCCACCAAAAACTTACTCAACCTATAAGCAAATTTACCAAAATAACTGGATATAAAGTAAATATTCAGAAATCAAAAGCAATTTTGTATAACAATAATGAAACATCAGAGATAGAAGCTAGAAAACAAATCCCACTTACTATAGTAACAAGAAAAATAATGTACTTAGGAATCAACTTAACCAAGGAGGTAAGAGACTTGTACTCAGAAAACTACAGAACACTGAAGAAAGAAATGGGAGCATATACCATGTTCATGGATGGGAAGAACTAACATCATTAAAATGTCCACACTTTCCAAGGAAATGCATAGATTCAATGCAATCCTAATTAAAATACCAATGACATACTTCACAGAGATAGAAAAAATACTTTAAAAATGTATATGGAGCTGAAAGCATCAGTGAATAACCTCAGTAATCTTGGGAAAGAAGAACAAGGTAGGAGGAATCACACTATTGGATACCAAACTATACTACAAGGCTCCTGTAATCAAAACAGTCTGGTACTGGCATACGAATAGACATATAGATCAATGGAACAGAATAGAGAGCTCAGAAATAAACCCAGGACTCTATGGTCAATTAATATTTGACAAAGAGGGAAGGAAAATTAAATGGTGTAAAAACAGTTTCTTCAACAAGTGTTGGGAGAACTGGACAGCAGTATGCAAAAAATAAAACTAGACCACCAGTTTACACCCTACACCAGAATAATCTCAAGCTGGATAATGGACTTAAACAAAAGCAGTGCCACCATAAAGGTCCTGGAGAAAAAATATAAGCAGTAAAATTTTAGATACCCTATGCAGAAATATGTTTACTGATACTTCTTTAAGGACAAAGGAAATAAAAGAACAAATAAACAAATGGGACTATATCAAACTGAAAAGTTTCTGTTCAGCTAAAGAAAACACCAGCAAAATTCAAAGGGAACTAATTGTATGGGAAAAGATATTTGCCAATGATACCTCAGGCAAAGGTTTGATCTCTGAAATATATAATTTATGAGACTCAACACTAGGGAGACAGACAACTCAATTAAAAAATGGGCAAAGGACTTGAACAGACAATTATCTGAGGAAGACATACAAAGGACCCAAAGTCATATGAAAGAGTGCTCAACATCACTAGTCATCAGAGAGATGCAAATTAGAACCACAATAAGATACCACCTCACACCATTCAGAATGGCAATCATCAATAAATCAACAAACAGCAAGTGTTGGCGAGGATGTGGAGAAAAGGGAACCCTGTTACACTGCTGGTGGGAATGCAGGCTGGTGCAGCAACTATGAACAACACATGGTGTTTCCTTAAAAAACTAAAAATGGAACTGCCTCTTGATCCAACAATTGCACTACTATACCTGAAGAATCCTGAAACACCAATTCATAAGAATTTATGCACCCCTATGTTCATAGCAGCACTATTTACAATAACCAAGTGCTGGAAATAACCTCAGTGCCCATCAGTGGATGATTGGAACAAAAAACTTTGGTACATTTGCACAATGGAATACTACATAGCAGAAAAAGAGAAGGAACTCCTACTTTATGCAACAACATGGATGGAATTGGAAAGTATTATGCTTAGTGATATAAGCCGGTCAGTGAAAGACAAATACCATATGACCTCACCCATTACAGGACAATAATGAACAAAACAAACAAACAAGCAAAATAGAATCAGATATATGAATATAATGAATAGACCTTCAGTGGGCCAGGGGGAGGGATGTGGGGGGGAGGAGGAGCTAAAGAAGAGGAGCAGTTTAGTCAAGGAACTAGCATGGAAGAACCATGGACATGGACAACCAGTGGCATTGACTTTAAGGGGGAGTGGGTGGGAGAGGAGGGAACAGAGGGAGGTAAAAAGGGGATTGATATAATACAACAACAATAAAATTAAATTAAAAAATAAAACAAAACACAAAGCCCAAAGTGAGTAGAAGGGAAAAAAATGTTAAGATCAGAAGGAAAGTAAATAAAAATAGAATCTAAAAATAATACCACAAATCAATGATCCAACAATAGTTGGTCTTTTGAAAAGATGAACAAAACTGACAAAACTTTAACCAGACTCATAAAGAAAAGAAATAAAAAGAGGGAGGACCCAAATAAATTAAATAAAATATGAAAGATGAGAATTAAATATAAACCACAGAAATATAAATGATTATAAGAAAAATATTATTTAAAATGTTATTTCAACAAATTGGACAATGTAAAAAATTAATAAATTTCTTTAAAAATCATAGTCCAAAACAGAATTAAGAAGTAAGAGAAAATGTTAACAAATCAATAACAATTAATAAAATAGAAGTAGTAATAAGAAGCACCCAACAAACAAGTTTTGGACTTCACAAGCACATTTTAACAAACATTTAAAAAATAATAGGATTGACTTTGGGGGGAATGGGTGGGTAGGGAGGGGCACAGAGGGGAGCAAAAAGGGGATGGATGTAATACAACAACAATAAAATAATAATAATAATAATAAAAATATCCTACATATAGCCCTGGTTGGTAGCACAATGGATAAGGCCTGTGAACCTGAAGGTCACTGGTTCAATTCCCCAGCTTGGGCACATAACGAGGTTGCAAGCCAGGTTTTCAGCCAGGTCTGTGGCTGGAGGCAGGTGAAAGGCAACCATACATTGATGTTTCTCTCCCTCTCTGCCTCTCTCCCTTCCTCTCTCTCTGGAAACAATAAATAAAATCTTTAAAAAATATATCCTACGTATAATCAACTGGGTTTATTCATAGAAAGCCAGTTTGGAACACTATTTACAAATTAATTAATTAGATACATCACATAAAAATATAAAGGATAAAAATAATATGAACACATCAACAGATGCATAAAAATAATTGAAAAAAAGCCATCCCTTATTTATGAAAAAAATAACAAACTCAGCAAAGTGGTAAAAGAAGGAACATATCTGAACATAATAAAGGCTATATATGAAAAGCTCATAGATAACATCATACTCAATGGGGAAAAGTTAAAAATGTTTCCATTAATATTAGGAACAAGACAGGGATGTTCACTTTCATCACTCTTACTTAACATAGTCCTGGAAATCCTTGTCCCCATAAGATAAGAAGTAACAAAAAGTAGGAAGTAAAAATGTCATTATTTGCCAATGACATCATACAGTATATAGAACAACTTTAAAATTTCACAAAAATGCTACTAAAACTGATAAATGAATTCAGTAAAGTACTAGGACACATAACAAATATTCAGAAACTTCTGTATTTTGTACAGCAATAATGACCTACCAGAAAGTAAACAAACAAAAAATGCCTCACTTACAATTTCATTAAAATATTAAAATAACTAAGACTAAATTTAAGCAAGGAGGTAAAAGACCAGTTTTTGGAAAATGATCAGATACTAAAGAAAAAAATGAAAGAGCATACATATACATGAGTAGGGGAAAATTAACATTATTAAAATGCACATACTACCCAAAGCAATAGATTCAATGCAATTCCTATTAAAATACCAATGGCATATTTCACAGATCTAAAACAAATAATCCATATAGTCCAAAAATATATTTGGAACCACAAAGAACACAAAATAGTCATAGCAAATTAAAGAAAGAAGAAAAAAGTTGGAAGTATCATGCTACCTGATATCAAACTATAATACAAGGCCATAGTAATCTAACGAGCATTGTCGTGGCATAAAAACACACTTATAGATTAATTAAATAGAGCAGAGAACTCGGAAGTAAATTCACTTATACATGGCACTTGATGTTTAAAAAAAGAAACAAGTCCTTGAAGGTGTGGCTCAGTTAGTTGCACCATGACTCCATGCACCAAAATGTTAAGGGTTATTAATCAATAAATTTCCATTTGTACTTCTCTATCTTTTCACCTTTTTCTCCTAATGCCCCAACACCACTGCACTCTGGCAACCATCAATCTGTTGTCTTTATCTATGCATCCGTTTGTTCCATTTTGTTTGTTCATTTATAATGTTCTTTAGATTCTACATGTAAGTAAAATTATATGGTATTTTTTTATCTGACTTATTTCACTTAGTATAATATTATTTGTTTTTATGGCTGAGGATAATTCCATTTTTTATCACAGCTTTTTATCCACTTACTTACTGATAGATAATAGCACTGCTTCCAAATCTTGGCTATTATAAGTAATACTGCAAACAAATATTATAAGTTTGATCCCTAGTCAAACTGTTTTCTTCATAGAAGAAAACAGGCAATAAAAACTCAGACACTTCTTTTACAATATTTGCTCTGATATATCTCCTTGGGCATGGTAAACAAAATACAAAATTAGGCCCTCGTTGGTGGCACAGTGGATAAGGAGCTAGCCTTTGAACCCAAAGGTCCCTGGTTCAATTCCCAGCCAGGGCACATAACCAGGTTGCAAGCCAGGTCTCTAGCCAGCCAGGTCCCTGGCCAGAGGCAGATGAAAGGCAACAAATATTGATGCCTTTCTCCATCTCTGTCTTTCTCCTTTCCCCTCTCTATAAAGATAATAAATAAAATCTTTTTAAAAATACAAAATTAAGAAAAGGGAAGATATCAAACTAAAAATATTTTTACAGAGTGAATAAAACCATCAACAAAAATATATATAATCTACTTAATGGGAAAGCTATTAGACAATATTGCCTCTGATAATGGGCCAATACCTGACATTTACAAAGAACTCAGAAAACTCAATACTCAAAACTCAAAACTCAAAATGATCCAATTAAAAATGAGAAAATGACCTAAATGGACACTTTTTAAAAGAGGACAACAGATGGCCAATAGATACATGAAAAAATGCTCAAACTCACTAATCATTAGAGAAAGGCAAATTAAAATCACAATGAGCTCTCTTTTATACCTGTCAGAATGGCTATTATCAGTAAATCAACAAATAAGTGTGGACAAAGATGTGGAGAAACTGGAAGGAACCCTCAAGCACTGTTATTAGAATGCAGATTAGTGCAACTACTATGGAAAAGAATATGGAGATTTGTCAAAAAACTTAAAATGGAATTGCCTTATGACCCAACAATTTCACTTCTGGCTTTATATCAGAAAACAAATGAAAGCACTAATTTGAAGAAATATATGCACCATTGTGTTAATTGCAGTATTACTTATTATAGCCAAGATTTGGAAGCAGTGCTAGTATCTATCAGTAGGTAAGTAGATAAAATGCTGTGATACACTTACAAAATGGAATTATCCTTAGCTATTAAAACAAAAAGTATTATACTAAGTGAAATAAGTCAGATAAATAAAAACATCATTTTACTTACATGTAGAATCTAAAGAACATTATAAATGAACAAACAAAATGGAACAAACTGATAGATACAGAAAACAAAATGATGGTTGCCAGAGTGCAGTGGTGTTGGGGCACTAGGAGAAAAAGGTGAAAGGATGGATAAGTACAAATGGAAATTTACTGATTAATAATGGATATGTAAAGTATATCATAGGGAATATAAGTAAAAATATTGTAATAAGTATTCATGGTGTGAGGTGGGTACTGGAAATATTAGGGTAACACTCTGTAAAGTATAACATTGTCTTACCATAATGCAGTACAGCTGAAAGTAATACAAAATAATAGTTAAAAGAACATATGCATCCATGTTTATGGCAACATTATTTACAATAACCAAAATTTGGAAGCAGCCCAAGTGACTGTCAATAGATAATTGCATAAAAAATTTGTGGCATATTTTCACAATGGATTACTACTCAGCCGTCAAAATTAAGAAAATTTTACCTTTTTCTTAACAGCATGGGTTGACCTGGAGAGTATTGAACTAAATATAATTATATAAATATAAGCCACTAAGAAAAGACAAATATATTATAATTTCACTTATATGTGGAATCTAATGAATAAAAATAAACAAATAAACAGAACAAAAATAGACTTATAGAGAACAGACTGACAATGGACAGAAGGGAAAAGGATTGGGAGGCTGGATGAAAAAGGTAATTAATAAAAACAAAAACCCTTTTGGATACAATAGTATTTTAATTACCAGAAGGAAAGCAGCAGATAGAAAAGGATAACTGGAACATAAATAAATGATAATGGGATGAGGCTTGACTTCATATCAAAAAGAATAAAACTGATGGGGGGCTCAAATGTTGGGAAATGTTTAGTTTTGGGTAATAGCTAATAAGCTTAGTATAGTAATCAATGTATTATAAAATCTATTGTTTTAGGAACTCAAAGTATGGCCTTCCTTGACTGCAGGAGACCATAAGCAGTTCTACCTTTTGTGCCTTAAGAGGACTGTAAGCAATTTAAGATGGTACCTGAACTATTATGCTCGAGCTTGAGATGACCACCACCCAGAACACAGATGAAAGAATGCTACAGCTTTCATCTGATTAACTTTTTCTTGAATTCCAAACCCCTTACCTACACCTTTGTTCTCCTTATAAAAAAGGGTCCATTTCTAATGGAATTTAAGGTGGTCTTAGAGTACCAACCCACTGTCTTCTCATATCATTGACCAACTGAATAAAGCACCAGAAAGTTTCAATCCCTATCTCTGCTTATTGGTGACAGGCAGCATGAACATCAGATTTTCCAGTTTCATATTTCTGGTGACTATTTTCATGGACAGACTTTCAGATTCTATGGTAAGTCTGGATATTTGGCAGAAAGTCCCATTTGCTGCCAGGACTGGGGAATCCCATGGTGCCAATTTGGAGATTCTCTAGCAGCTACCAAGTGATTTCACTTGGGGACTCTCCTCCTCTGTCTTTCAGCACGCACGTCCCCTCATCTTCATTTTCAATTGAATCACTGCTCTTTCTAGTTCAGATTAGAATCTGGAGTCATGACTAAGATCATTAGTAATTAAAGTGCCTTTTGGTTTAGTTAAGGTGCCATCTGGTTTACAGAGCTCTGTCTGGTTAAGAGGTGTCTTCGGTTTTTGTACTATTACAGAGTTCTGTCTAGTAGAATAGCGGGGGGAAGCCTCCAATCTGGGGTGAGTTTTGGCTCTCTGGTCAACCTATGCTTATAAAACAATGACTAAAAAGAAAGTGGTTTTAATTGTAATGCTGTTTGGCTTGTATATTGTATAGTCTAGACTCATGAGACCATTGGCCACTGAATGAGTCTTTCAATTACTGTATTATACTGTAACCAGAGTTGTTTTGTCAATCCACCCCTAAAATACCCCTACTTTGTTTATACTCAGGGCTGCAGACTCAGCACACTTTCTTAGACCTCCCTTATAAAGGCTTTAAACTGGTTTACCTGTCTCTTCTCTTCTTCCTTACACAAATCTTAAACAGTGAAAAGGGAATTTGTCTGTAAAATATAACAGAAGCTCAGAGGAGAGGGCCCAGGAAAATCTAGGCATTATAGCTGCTGTGAGCATGGCCAGGTTTCCATAGCTGCTCCAGCCCTGAGGGACCTTCCTCTTTACACAGCTTAGGGAACTGTGGAAAATGAACCTGAATTGGACTTACTGTCTCAAAATGGGACAACTTCAATAGCATAATCAATAAAATATACTTACTTAAAAGTATACATTTACTTCTGTTCAAGTAAGAAATGTGAGTCAGAGAAACCAAGTTCAAGGCCATTTATTCATTGTGCTAGACCTTATAAAATAAGTTATATATTTTAAAGCCACAATGATTTAATCATATTTTGAATCTCTATTTTTCCTCAAATTAAATTAAGCTCTTTGGCTTTAGTTCTTTTCTAAAGGTTATGCATGCATCTATGCCTGTATTGCTTTTTTTGGTTTGGTTTCTGGCCTAAATGATGATATACCATTTTAAGTATTGTTCTGATTCTTATAGTGAACAATACATTACAATTGAGTTAGATTCATTCAGCTACTCTTATAGATAATCTGCCATGTGCCAGGCAAACTTCATTTACCTGAATCCTACCATGTCTAGTTGATGGGTTTTATTTATGCCCATGAACACTATTTCTGAAGTCGTTGGTAAGTGAAGCTGGAGTCCAATGCCTATTTCACTACAGCAAACCTTACCAGACAAAGGTTTTCATCCCTTATAAAGCTTTAAGCCATTTGTGTTTTTCTGCACTAACATATAATTTTTTAAAAAATCAGTTCCTTCATTTCTCAATTAAGAGAAGTTAAATAAACACCTTATTAGATGATATACCTAGCCCTGGTCTAATCTAATAGTGTGAGAACTGAGTGTCAAATATATCTTTATACAAAGCCCAATATCTTTACATTTTATTAGACTCTTTGTTGTTAAATTGCATGGTTCTGTTAATGAGCAAAGAAGGGCTCATTCATGTGGCATCTTGAGGTAAGACCCAACAATTAGTGTTGAGAAAGATCTTTATTTACAATATTCCAACCTTGGGGGTGGGGGCTGGGAACATTCCTGCTCAAAGCCCTGTTTTCCCCTGAGACCCAGCACTTCGCATGTTCGCCAAAATGTCATAAACAAAAAACAAGCCCAATAATTCCCCATTACTTACTTGCCAGCTCTCTCCTTCAGGATATGGGGTACATTGTCATCGCCTCTGTATAATAGTCCAGAAAAGCATGTACCACGTTACACTGGATCATGGTGAAATCCAGGAAAGACAAAAGCCCTAAGGGAGTGTCCTCTCCATATATCCTGAGTTCCAAGAGTCCAGATAGAGTTCATATAGAGTCCAGGTTTGCAAGGTGGAGTCCTCAATGGCTTTGGAGTCAGCTGGAGGAGGCACTTTTAAAGTAGCAGTGTGCCTGCTTTCTTATTAGCCCACACCACATGGCCAAATCCTGACTACGAACTGCATTGCTATTTCTCACACGGCTGCTCCAACCTATTGATCCATCATGTGGCCTCTAATATGCTCCTTCCATTATTTCCTTTCTCAAGGTGGACAATGCCCCTTCTTTCATATCAGAATTCATCTGTTTAAATAGCATGGTCCCCTCCTTTTGTTTCTCCTTTTCTTATCCTCTTGTCATTGATTTTCAAAGTATCTTAAACTGCATCATTTGCCCTCTATCAGCTCTAACTACCAGCCTGACACACATAGGCAAAGTAACTTAAAAACAGTACTATTTTCTTTTCTTTCTTTCTTTCTTTTTAATTTTATTGTTGTATTACATCCATCCCCTTTTTGCTCCCCTTTGTCCCCCTCCCCACCCACCCATTCTCCCCAAAGTCAATCCCACCTGTTGTCCATATCCATGGTTCCTTTATACTAGGTTCTTGTCTAAACTGCTCCCCTTCCTTGCCTCTTCCTCCCCACTCTCCCCAACCCCCTTCCCCCTGGCCACTGAAGGCCTATTCACTGTATTCATATATTTGGTTATGTTTTGCTTGTTATTTTGGGGCCTGAGGAAGAAAATAGTACTGCTCATATTTGATAATGAATAAGTATATTCATTTAGAAGTAGTTTGTGGGGTCAATGGACATGGTGCTTCTCCCCATCCAAGACTAAGAACTTATCAGGTGGGCCAGGGCCTAAAGGAATATGTACTGTTTTGCAAATGGATTGAAACTTCCTCCTTTCTTATCACATTTTTGGAGTGGCTTCCTGTCCTGTGACTGCTTCTTGACTTTTTATTTATGCTGAGGTAATGTAGTTTAAGGTCATGCTTAGGACACAAGCCTCCTTTGTCTGGGACCACTTATAATAAGTCTCAGACAGGGGTTTTTGGTCCTCCTTGCAGAACTCATCATCATCAGAACTTCCTATAATGTAATAAGGGCAATGAGTCTTCCATCCAGCCCTTCTCGTGGATTTCTTGGCTTATATGAACAGTTGAAACCCTGAAGCTTGACCTCATGCATTACAATTAGCATAGTTGTTTGGATACCCTGAAGAATCTCATTTTTGAGTTGACTGGTGATGAGGACATGCCAGGTGGAAGACAGTGAGAAAAATCCTGAGAATGAGCAATAGTGGGAGTTAACCCAGGGTGGTGCATCAATATTGGAGGGTCACCCCCAATGCTCCCATGGACATTGCAGAGGACCTGTATTGGAAATGGAAGGCCCAGCAAAAGTGAAAATAAGGCAGTTAAAGGGTGAACTTAGTTTAAGTTAGGGAGGAAAATGAGGAGATAAGCCCTCCTTGAAACTTTGTCTTTATTTTAAATATTGTTCTTATTTCTCTTTTGGCCAAAGGTCTAGAAAATAAGAAGCATATAATGACTTGGGAATTAAAAACTTCTAGGAGAATACATGTAAATTATTTTAAAGATTTTATGTATTTATTTTTAGAGAGAAAGAAAAAGAGAGAGAGGGAGAGAAACATCAATGTATGGTTGCCTATTGCACATCCTCAACTGGAGACTGTCAGGATATGGAAACAGCTAACATGGAGGTAGCACTTATCTTTGGACTTTGATTGTATCTGGACTTCAGTTAAAACTGTAACAGTCAATGTTTACATACATTATCACCAAAAGGTGATAATGGAACCAGGTGGGAAACTCTTGAGAATGAATTAGTGAGGTTAACTCATCTGGAGATCCCTGGTGAGGCAGTAGTGAAGCAGACTGACTAATGGATAATCCCACTTAGCTCTTTCTGGTTAATGGACTTGGGTTAATTTTCTTTGGAAGTGTATACCTTTGTAGCTACATGTAGCAGCTAGGATAAAAACTCAACCCAGTAATGTCAAATTGAAGACAATTTATGTAAAATCTCTTGCTTTGTTTCTCCCTGTTCCCCATTATCCATTCCCCAATAAATCTATTTCCTGTCTCTCATTGGACTCTGAGTGTGGTTTCTCTAAGCAAGGTTGCCCTGACAGAGACCTGCTCTGACTGTGAATTGAATTGGCGACTCTGTAGTTCACAAGCTGGAGCTCAATTCACTGAGCCACACCACCCAAAACTATATATTTATTATTTATTTTATAAATAAAGAAATTTTAGAGACTGTTTCTGAACTAAGGAAGGCTTCTGAAGCCAACAACCATTCATCCTCCCACCCTCTATGAGTCTAAAACAAAAATTTGTCTTTGAAATGCAAACACATGGTTTCAGTCTCTTCATATGCAATCTTTGAATCTGGGACATCTCTTAACAGCCAAAATTTCTGGAAATTAAATCTTATCAAAAGTGTTTAAGAAAAACAAAAAATAAATAAACAAACAAATCTTAACTATATCTGATCAAATCAATTTATTTCAGCTATTCCTTTCTAAATTAGAGACTTTTTATTAAAGTTATCAAATAGCTAGATTTTTTTTTAATTTTATTGTTGTTGTATTACATCCATCCCTTTTTTGCTCCCCTCTGTCCCCCTCCCCGCCCACCCTTTCCCCCCAAAGTCAATCCCACCTGTTGTCCATGTCCATGGTTCCTTTATACTAGGTTCTTGTTTAAGCTGCTCCCCTTCTTTGCCTCTGCCTCCCCCCTCCCCCCAACCATTTTTCCCTGACCACTGCAGGCCTATTCCTTGTATTCATACACTTGGTTCTGTTTTGCTTGTT
>PVIW01018333.1:0-11882 GCA_004026585.1 Noctilio leporinus | reverse complement strand
GCAAGACTGGGGTGTCTGGGGAAGGCAGAGTCCAGCATTGTTTCCTCTAAAGTGGCTGGTGTCAGCATCAGAGTCCAGGTCAGCAGCAGCCCCCAGAGCCCTGGCCACAGCCAGAGCCCCCATTGTCACAGGAGTCGGAGCTCAGGAGGTGGCATCGGTGGGGCCTGTGGTGGGGCCTGTGGTGGCTCAGGCAGCAGCCGCCCTCGGAGCTGGGGCCACAGCCTCCCCCAGAGCCCAGAGCACAGCCAGAGGGGGCAGGGGGTGAGCACTGTGCTGGGTTCTTTGGGGGGCACTTAGGGGAGGGGCACTTGGGGGAGGGGCACTTGGGAGGGAGCTGGCACTGCTGCTGGTTCTGCTGGCAGGACATCTTCACAGAAATTTGACCTGAAACAAATAAAAGGCACATTGTGAGCACAGAAGCTTCAGAGATTTCAGCATCTCCTCCCTGCAGGTTTTGTCAGACACTTGTACTTCATGACCAGGCTGCTTTCTGAACCAAGCTCTGTGGTGGAAATGGCCCCACAGACGGCACATGTGCATTTGGATAAAGCATCCTCAGGAATGTCAGGTACACCCACGCATCCCTGACAACGTGCTTAAACCCAGAATGGGAAGAAACCTGA
The DNA here is from genome assembly GCA_004026585.1 of Noctilio leporinus. Lineage (NCBI taxonomy): Eukaryota > Metazoa > Chordata > Mammalia > Chiroptera > Noctilionidae > Noctilio > Noctilio leporinus. The sequence goes on along the minus strand of PVIW01018333.1, from coordinate 11,259 downwards.
GGACCTGTGGCCTTTGGGGTTGACAGCTCCCGACAGATGCCTGGGTGGCTCCTTTTCCACCATCCCCCTCTTCCCATGGCTACGCACCATGGATACCTTCTGCTAGTTCCATTCAGGCCTGAGCCCATCTTTCTCACCCTCCCAGCTGTCCCCTTGCAGACACTCACCAGATGCAGAGAAGGCAGTTTCTCAGGAGGCTGTTTCTCAGGAGGCTGTGGATGGGGAGCCCAGGACAACTTCTTACCCTTTTATCCTGTGCTGGGTTTGTGATGCATGGCCTGAGCATGCTGCTGCTTTCACAACCAGGGGGAGGTGACAGCCTGCCACACCCCCAGGACTAGGCTTCCTGCCTTTTTCCTGAGTCCTTACATAATGTCCAATTAATGAGGCTCAGCCAGGAAGCTCCATGATGTCCACATAACCCAGCCTGGGGTTTCCTGGGAGTCTGGCACTTCCCCTGCCTTCCATCCTTCCTTCCTTCCTTCACCTGCCTTGCCTGGGTTCAGCCTGTCTCTGGGACCTTTCTGGTTGCAGGGATGGCTATGATAAAATTCTGTCCTTGCATTCTACTGAGATAGACCCACAAAGACAAATGAATACAACTTTTTCATTTTACAACAATTCCAGGTGACAAGTGCAATTTAACGTACACATGTCCAGGCTGCCTCAATGACCATGACTTTCAGCTTTCCTACCTCCTGAGCCCCTGGCAATAAGATGTGGGCAAGGGACTAGGACTGGTGAAGGGCCCTGCCTTGTGGAGGGAGCCCTCAGGTGACCTCATGGCACCTAGGGAGCAGCATGGAGTTTCAGGCATAAAGGGAGCAGACCCAGCGAGGTGTCTATAGACAAGTAAGAACATTGACCAGAGTTGAAAACATGCATTTTTTTAGTGAATTCATCTAAACTCAAGACTATTGCATAATTTAATCTATTATAATAGTTAACTGTAGCAAAAATGAAATATATTTAGGACTATAAACTTTAATAACCTGTACATAATTTATGTAATTCTTGCTATTATAATAATATTAAATTATGGATTTATAGAATCTGCCCCGAAGGTATACAGCCATGTAATATAAAAAATAAAGACATTTATTAAAGAAGATACAAGATACAAGAAAGATTGTACATAGGATAATGATGCCTCAGTCCCCTTCAAACTAGGCGCCATGGAACCTCACACTGTCCTCCTAATCACCATCAGCCACTCTGTCATATTTTCCTAAATCTCCTCAATGGTCTGAACTCTCTGCCCTTTCCAAGGTGATTTTAGTTTGGGGAAAAGCCAGAAGTTGCAGGGTGCCAAATCTGGGCTGGGGGTTAGGGGCTGAGTAAAACTGCATAAGACACGATGCCCGAGCAGGTGCCTTGTTGGGAGGAAGCTGCCAAGCACCAGCTGCCCACGGCTGCGGCCTCTGAGTTAACTGAATAGTGTCTATGGAGGGATGTCCAAGCTTAGCACAAATTGGGTAAAGATTTATCCCTCCACTTGCTGTGTCATTTTGAATGTGACACCCACCTCTACAATGAAGTTGTCATTGTTCACACGTGGGCATTCCAGTCCACTCTCCTTGGCTGCCAAGTTACATTGATGTTGCATGAATCATTCTCATTATATCAACAATACCTGGACTTTTTGGGGAAAGATCTCATATATTTTCTTATAAAGACAATTGTTCATGGCCTTTTGTTAATCAGTAAAAGGCAGGTTGTAAAGAAGCACACTCAGTTAAATAAATGATTTTGAATGAAGTTTTTTAATAGGATAAGTGTTTTACTCTTTAATGACCATTAAAACCTAAAGGCTAGCTTCCTGCCTTTAGACAATTTTATTTCTCACTTCACTCTATAACTCAGCCCCACTGAGGCATAGAGATTCCATGAGTGAGACCCTATGGAGGCTGGGTGGGAAAGGGAAAATTATGAGTGATGAAAGAGAAACTATTTTTCACGTAGATTGTATGATGAGGACGAAAGGCTAGAAGGAAACTCATTTCTATTTTCATCAATTTTGCTGCATGGGGCAAGCTTAGGTAATGCCACTAAGATAGGGCTAATGTCCCTCCTAGGGTACCTAGAAAATTCTAGTTTACAGCTGGTGTCCCAAAGCAATTACTTAGTAGTGTCCTGGCTTGGAGAGAAGAGATGGAAGTGGTGCCAACATCACGCACAGGGCCCCTCAGAAGGTCTGACCTATCTTTGAGGTTTGTTTTCCCCCACTTCCTGGGTCCTCCTGGAATGGTGGCAAGGTGTGGAGCTCTGCCTGGGCCAGGCCAAGTCTGTAAGACCTGACTGGAAAACAGGGAAGGCTGGGTGCATACAAGCCCCTGTGCTATGGTCAAAGGACCCCTGGTAGAGATCTGGCCAAGATAATTTTCTATACTCCTTTGAAGCCAGCAAACTTCCTTGACTTGTTTTTGTAATCACAGTAGATGTTAAACCTTCCTTACACTTCATATTTTTAATGAGCCACCTGGAGTTCTTGGTGCCTTCTTGTCTAGCTGACCATGTCCTGGGGCAAGACCTCCTTGTTCTTTCCATTGTTCTAGGAACATAGTAACTCCTGTTCCATAAAAAGCTCTTCCTTTACATGCACTGCCTACCATTACTACTCAATAAATATCTTTGGAGAGAGGCGCTCAGGGTTCTAGTCTTTTAGACATTAGCTGGCCTCCTCTTCTTTAGCACAAGCTGCCTGGGAAGGTTTATTTCATCTGTGGCACTAAGGGATCTCTGCAGGTCAGGAGTTCTCCATACCCCACAGACCTGGTCTTCCTATTACCAGCTTCTGCCTGAATTCTTCTTACTTAGTCATTAATTCCCAGGTTCCTATATTTAACAAACTTTAAATGAGCAGTAGCTTTGGTTTGAGGAGTTTAAGAAGTTAAGAAGAGGAGTTTAAGAAGCCTCCTCTCCTTACTACCACCATCCTACTAGGAAAATCATCCTCTGTTCTGACAGTTTGCATAAAATTCCCAGCTTCCTACCCTCATTTGATGGTATTAATAGTGAGGTTTCTTCTACAATTTCTTAATGTGCATAGAGGAGATCTGGGACCCCTCTGGGGTTCTCTTAAGGAATTGTGAATATTTAAGTGCTATGTATGACTTCTGGGTTGGGCTTGAACTGAAATTCTAGTACAAAGAAAAATTACCACCCAATTCATGTTAGAGCCCGAGTCCATATGAAATGTTTCCAGTGGTTGTAAGGAGGTAGTTTACATTCCAGAAATGCTAAACACCGTCTAAGAGGGAATCGATACATAGATGAGACTGGGTGATATTCCCAAGCCCCCTCACTCCCCTTTCTCTGGGAGAAGCTGAACCTACTGTTCTGGAAGGTGGCTTTACACAGTCTTGTCCCTGAGATGAGGAAGAACAGTTTCATGTCTGCTTCATTCTTACTACTGATGAATTGAGATTTAGCTTCTCTGAGTACATTATAAAGAAGAGGCATCATAAATGAACTCTGGTCCCTCTGATATCTACGCACTATGGGGTGCCAGGCTCCTGAGAAACAGGCTGCTCCCAGCATTGACCCTCAGGGAGCTCCCTTCATGGTCAGGAAGGAGGGACAGGCCATAGTCTCCCAGCTGTGCTTCTGTCATGAAGGACATCTGCTGGGTATGCAGGCCTGTGGAGCAGCTGCTCTGTGAGATATGGGAGAGGTTATGAAAAGGGTGCTCCTTATTGAGGTGGGCAGAAAATCAGCAAGCAACAAATCCAGGACTGAAACAGGGGCTGCTACAGCAAAGAACCTGGGACAGAGCCTGGAGGAAGCCAGACAGAAGTCACTGCATTTCAGGAAAGGCAGTGAAATCTCCCTGCTGAGAATCACCTGGAAGTTTGGAACTTACCCAACCACTGAGATGGATGTTCCTCTTCAGCTGTTGTTGCCTCATGACTCAGAATTGTACCAATTTGGACCAAAAAGTAAAAAATGCTTGCTTCTGCTAAATCACAAGTCACAGAGGAAAACTGTTCATTTTCACAGAAGCCTGAACCTCTGGACTAGTTTCTTACATGCTCCAGGGAACATGCAGTTTCTCTTTAACATTTGTCGTTGTCATAACTCACCATTTGTGTTTCTACTCTGGTAGATTATCAGCCCTGTGAGGACAGGGTGTTGTCTTCTTTATAACTGTATCCCTAGGACTGAGCACAGTGCCTGGCCTACTACTGATGCTCATTTAAAGTGTGTTGAATGTAGGAACTTGGAAATTAATAACTGAGAAGAAAGACCTGCCAATAGGAGAATAAGGACTGTGGAAGAGGTGATGACCTCCTCCTACTCACAACTCAAGGTTAGGCTGGGCCTTCTGAGGGGCCTCTGGTATGATGTTAGCACCATTTCCATCTCTCCTCTCTATGTTATTATCCATACCAGGACACTACTAGAAAATTATACTGGGACACCAGTTGCAAACGAGGACATTGAGGATATGAGCTGGATCAGGACAGGAAAAGCTGGGTAAACAGTGTGGTGACAGCACTGTCAGACTGGCCTTCATGACCATGTGACACTTCCCTGTGGATATTTCATCAAATTACATGGAGACAGTTTGTGAATATTTAGACAGTTGGTAGTTTCCAGCTACTGTGATTTGGACAAATAAATTTAGTGTGATCTCACCTCGTATGCACAGGCTGAAAAAAGATAGCTTATATTTAGTTTACACATTAGATAAGACACTCTTAATATGTAAAATTATGTCTATTTTGTAGATGTAAAAGAAAATCTAGACAGCAATTTTAAGAAGAGTGTAGGAATAGTTGAGACAACACTGCATTCACTAAAGGGGAAAAAACATATCACAATGGATGCAGAAAAATTTGAAAAAATTTAATATCAATTCATGGTAAAAACTCTCAGAACAGGGGATAAAAGGGAGCCTCCTCAACCTCATAAAAAAGCATTTACAAAAATTCTACACCTGAAAATAATTTTTAAAAAATTTTTTAAACTCTACAGCTAATATCTCACCTGATAGAGAGACTGGTTGGCTTCCTCCTAAGATTGGGAGCAAGACAAGGATAGAGTTAGGAAAAGCACATGGAGTCCAGAATAGAGCCAGGATATATGGCTAATTTATTTTAAACAAAAATTCAAAGGCAATTGAATGGAGGAAGGAGAGTTATTTCAAGAGAGGGTGCTGAAACAACTGGACATTCTTATACATAAAAATGAATTTTACCTGATATTTACATATAAAAATTAACAATATATACAATGGTTCTAAATGTAAAACATAAAGCTATAACATTTGTAGAATAAAATATAAGGAAAAAAACCTTTGTGACTTTGGGTTATGTAAAAATTTTTAGATATGGCAAAAAGAGGACATTTCAAAAAGACCTTCATATATTGGACTTCATAAAAATTTTAAATTTTACTTTTCAAAAGACATTGTTAAGAAAATGTGAAGAAAATTCAGTCTTGGAGTAAACGTTTGCCGAACACTTATTTGATGAATTACTTATGTCTATAATATGTAAAAATGCTAAAAATCAGCGATTAGAAAATAGACAAACACTAAAAACTGGGCAAAATATTTAAACAGACATTTCAATAAAGATACATGGATGGCAAGTAGGCACATGAAAAGACACTCAACATCATCAGTCATTAGGGAAATGCAAATTGGGAGCAACATGTGACATCACTTTACACGCAGTACAATGACTAAAATAAATAATAACAATAGTAATGACAGACAATACCAAGTCTAGTCAAGATCATGGAATGACTAGATCCTCAGCTGTAGCTAACAGGAATGCAAAACTGTACAACCACTTTGGAACACAGCTTGCCAGTTTCTTACAAAATGAAACATACACTATTTGCCCCCAGAAACCCTATTTTTAGGTAGTTTACCAAAAGAAATAAAATTTATGTTCACAGAAACACCTGTAAGTCAGTGTTTATAAGTGGCTTTATTCATAATTGCCTTGAACTGGAAACAGCCTGTGTCCTTCAACAGGTGAATGGGTAAAAAATGTGATATAAATGGAATTTTATTTAGCAATAACTAAGGAATGAACTACTAATATATAAAATAAGAGAATACGTGTCAAGTGTATCATTCTATGTGAAAAAAAAAAAAAAAAAAAGCCAGCCTTTAAATGCTACATAGCATATGATTCTAATTACTGTATATGACCTTCTGGAAAAGGCAAAAGTATAAGGAATGAAAATAGATCAGTGGTTGTCAAGGTCTGGTATGGAGAGGGGCTGGCCACATAGGGTCATGAGGAAATATATTGGATTGATAAAATTGCTCTCTATATTAATTTCGGTGGTATTTATTCAATGGTGTATGTTAGTCAAAACTCTCAGAATTGTTTACTTTAAAGATTTGTTTTTATTTATTATTTCCAGAGAAAAAGGAAGGGAGAGAGGCAGAGAGAGAGAGAAATATCAAGTATGGTTGCCTTTAACCTGCCTCCAGCCACGGACCTGGCTGCAGACCTGGCTTGCAACCTGGTTATGTGCCCTGGCTGGGAATCGAGCCAGTGACCTTTGGGTTCACAGGCCGGCATCATATCCACTGTGCCACCAGCCAGGGCCTAGAATTGTATACTTTAAATGAATGCTTTTTTTTTTCTGTTTGTAAAATATATCTCAGGAATTCTGACTTGAAAGTAGAATAAAATAGTACTTTTTAGGACTCTATATAGTAAGGGTGAATTTTAAAATGTATCAAAAAGAAGCAAACAATAATAAATACAAGATTCAGAATGGTGGCAGCGAAGGAATGAGGGAAAACTAAGTAGGTACATATAACTTACTATCAAAGTTCTTGTTTTCACTTGTGTGGTGGATTTTTGTGTTTGTTATTTAAATGCTAGATAGAATGATGATAGGTAGATAAATAGATAGACAGATAATCAGATAGACAAATTGAGAGGGTATTGCATGGGCTAATGATAAGCATAAATTACAAACCAAGGATTTGTTCCCCAAAATCTATGCATTTGATATCTGATAACAAGACAACTAAATGACAAACTCCAGGAATAAATATCTTCCCAACACGCTGTGTTCAGGCCTGCTCATCTCATCTTCTCCTTTCCACAGCGTCAGTCATAAGTCACAAAGGAGAAGGGCAGGTCCTTCCTTATTTGTTTGCTCATCTATTACTAATACACCTTGCTCAGAAGTCTCACCTTGAAGCTGGATCTCAGGTAAAGCAATTCCTGTTCCAGAGTTAACATACGTGTTACTTGGTCATACAATCCTTATTGTAGCTCAGCCGGGTGAATTTCTCTATGCGCTATTCTAGATTCCTCAGGATGTCAGGGCTGTTAAAGCATCCTTTAAGTGACCCACATTTGGAGACACCTCATGCTCTGGGCCAGGGGTTCAAGTGCCTTCTTCGGTCATCTCAGGCTGATAGTGGACTCTGTTCTAAGGACAGGGAGGGCTGTGATGTGGGGGAGGTTCTGTGAGGGAGCTGTGGGATGAAGGATGAGAAGAACGGGAACATGAGGAAATGGAGACAGGGATGCAGGGCTGGGCACTTCTGCAGGCAGGTGCTGAACTAGTCTGAGCCACACTGACCAAGGGCATGTGATATAACCAAAGGGTAACCCCACAGCAACTGAAAATTGCACATCACCAGGATGAAAAATAGTCTCTGTACTTATTTCTGGAAAGCCACTTGACAGAGAAAAAGAATTATTTCCTTCGGCAACTAGGCTTGAATTCTGAGACATCAGCCTCTGTTACCCTAACATATTTGCTTTAGGGCTCAGTCATCCCAAAGGTTACACTTGATTAGTGTTTATTCTCTCTGCTAGGTTGCAGGATCCCGGAAGACAGAGAATGTGCCTCTTCTTCACTGAAATCCAAGCTGAGCAGGATACCTACTGGCCCTAGCTTGTATTCAGCATGTGCCTCTTAGATAAAGAATTATGGGGATGACTGGGGGGGGACCCCTGGCCCACAGAGACCACCTGGGTGCTACAGATGAAGTAAAACCATCCCTTACAGTAAACACAAGGGAAGAAGGCCCAAACAGTGGCTCACAGCCAAAGGCCCCGTTGGCAGTTCGAAAAGATCTTTTATTGAAAGGGGTAAACTTGAAGGCATGTAGCTTGTCAAACAATGCTGAACAATGCTAATTACAGGGAAATGGAAAAAACAAGTGAATGGGGTACAGAAATCTCACTCAGGTCAGGATGTGCATTCAAATTTTTTAAATGTCTGCTGTTGATACAACAAAGGTTTAGGGGAGGTGAGAAAACAAGGCCGGGCTGCCTAGTAGCTAAAATGTTTTTCCATGGACTAATCCCCCCACTCAGGGTCCATGGCTATAACATGGAAACATGTATGTACCCAGCCTTCCCTGTTTTCTGGTCAGGTCTTACAGACTTAGCCTGGCCCATGTGGGACTCCATATTTTGATGTTTTCCCGGCGGACCCCAACAGATGACTTAGGTGAGAGTATTGCAAGAGAGAGAACAGGTGATGGCAATTAGAAAGAAGAGGTTCAAATCAACCTTGGAGCTGAGGAGGAGAGCCATGGAGTGGCGTCTCCAGCCAGCGTTTGGGTAGAGCTGGCGGGGCTCCCAGATTTCCCTGAGGACACCCTTTCACTGCAGCTGTCCCATCCCTGTTAGCCTGCTTTAGGTACCACCAGGCAAAGAGGCAGCTTCCCCAGTTCTGTTTCCTCCTAAGACTCACTATGTAGTCTGGAATATTCTGGGACAATCACCAGAGTGAGTGAATAGCTGCTGTTAGTGCAGCAGTTAGGCTGAAACTGAAAATAACACCAGAGGGGAAATGTGGCCTTATTTTTAAGCAGCAAGGATGTGGAAAACTGCTGCCTGACCTTCCCCTGCCCATCACCAGGTACTCCGTTCTCTCTGTCCAGGACCATTCATGTTCCCACACATATCCTGAAAGAGCTTTTAGAACCTCTGGTTCAAAATGGGTAAATTGCAGATTGGAAAGAAAAAGGGAACTATGTCCTTTACTATTAATTTAGTAGTTAAACACAGATGGCCAGTCCTTTAGGCTTGTAGCATATCAGAAGCATTAGTGCTAATGAAGCTTTATTTGATTTCATTTAATGGAATGTAAGTATGTGACTGTTGAAGTCCCGATGACCTTTTTACGGTAAACATAAAGTAATGCATTTTATTATCATCATTTGAGATAAAATTTGATGAGGGATGCATCTGTAATATCACAGTGGAAGAAAATAGGAAAATAATATTGGTTTATATCAAACTCAGATGTTGTGAGGTCTTAGCTATTATGAGTTCAAATGAGGCACACAAACCATCTCCACCATCGACAGCTTCACAATTATTAAACATGTTTGCAAGATGGTTCATTATCATTACTTGCACAATTTTGCCTTAACTTTCTGAGCCCATGAACCATTTTCTTCTATCAACTTCTATAGTGTTAGAATCAACAGGACATATGCCATGGTCAGTCAGGGAGAAATGGACACCTGAAGTCATAATGAAAAAGATCTATTTTTCCCCACCTTACTAATCCTCCTGGCAGCCTTCTCCTCCTCCTTCTTGATAATACCAATGGTGAATCTTGCCATGGCTAGAGTCATAACACTGCTGCTCCCCATGCTGCCATATTAGAACCATGATCTTAGGGATCAAACCTCTATCCATTAGGCCACATCACATTCCCACAGGCTAATGACCTTATCCAGCTGTCACCCCAGAAAACATCTGAAGGCTCCATCTCCCTTTGGGACCTGCAGTGCAATGGAACAGGAACCTCCAAAGTTGGACTCCGAGGCTTGTGAAGTCTTTTTTTTTTTTTAATTTTAATTTATTATTTTAAGAGAGAGGGGAAGGGAGACAGAGAGGGAGAGAAGCATCAATGTAAAGTTGCCTTTCACCTGCCTTCAGCTACGGACCTGGCTGGAGACCTGGCTTGCAACCTGGTTAAATGCCCTGGCTGGGAATCAAACCAGCGACCTTTGGGTTCCCAGGTTGGCACCTTATCCACTGTGCCACCAGCCAGGGCTTGAAGTCTTTATAAACTCTTCTAATTCAGTACTTATTTCATCAGATTCAATATATTTCCTTGCCAAAGTAATAGTCCATTTAGGCTGTGAGGTACTTGAGAGAAGAAATATGTCATCTTTCTCTATACGATTACTGCTAAGTGAAATTAAAGAGCCTGTGTCAAAGTGTTGAAGTGAATGAATGAACAAAGGTGTAGCATCAGGTCTAAAGCAGGCTTGAATGGGACATATTTAGCAATCCAAGGACATCCTGGGTCCATGTTACTAGATTTACAGGTTCCTGCCCAGGAAGACACAGGAGGCAGACAACTAACAAATGTGTGGTGCTGTCACCTCCCCCTGGTTGTGAAAGCAGTGGCATGCTCAGGCCATGTGTCACAAACGCAGCACAGGATAAAAGGGTTCCTGCCCTGGGATCCCCATCCACAGCCTCTTCAGGAACATTCTTCTCCTGCCTCCTCTGCATCTGGTGAGTGCCCAGCAGGGCATCAGACTCTGGCTGAGATGCTAGCAAGGAACAAGAGGGCCATAGTAGAGGAGAGAGAAACAGAGGGATCTGGAATGAAATCCCAGAGACTGGGCCCAGTCAGGGCAGTAATGGGGGGGCATGAGAGCTAGGAGGGAGTCCCTATGGATGGACACCCAGTTAGATTGGCAACATTGGGTGCTGGGTGGAAAGCACAGTGGGAGGCATCTTGATGGATCACACTAACAGCACCCACATCAGTATCCCTCTCCCTGCTGCAGCCTTGGCTCAGGAAGCAGCTGGTCTTAGAAGTGAGGGGTCCAGGAAACCAAGAGCAAGGAGACTCTGAACTGTGGGTTCTGAACTGACAAGGTGCTTCTGTTTCTTCCAGGCTCCCTCCCTCACCTCGTGCCAAGATGTCCTGCCAGCAGAATCAGCAGCAGTGCCAGCTCCCTCCCAAGTGCCCCTCCCCCAAGTGCCCCTCCCCTAAGTGCCCCCCAAAGAAACCAGCACAGTGCTTACCCCCTGCCCCCTCTGGCTGCGCTCTGGGCTCTGGGGGAGGCTGTGGCCCCAGCTCCGAGGGCGGCTGCTGCCTGAGCCACCACAGGCACCACCACAGGCCCCACCGATGCCGCCTCCTGAGCTCCGACTCCTGTGACAATGGGGGCTCTGGCTGTGGCCAGGGCTCTGGGGGCTGCTGCTGACCTGGACTCTGATGCTGACACCAGCCACTTTAGAGGAAACAATGCTGGACTCTGCCTTCCCCAGACACCCCAGTCTTGCT
>PVIW01018332.1:0-11893 GCA_004026585.1 Noctilio leporinus | reverse complement strand
CCCCTCCCCACCCACCCATTCCCCACAAAGACAATCCCACCTGTTGTCCATGTCCATGGTTCCTTTATACTAGGTTCTTGTCTAAGCTGCTCCCCTTCTTTGCCTCTGCCTCCCCCCTCCCACCAACCCCATTCCCCCTGACCACTGAAGGCCTATTCTTTGTATTCATATACTTGGTTGTTTTGCTTATTGTTAGTTTTGCTCATTATTGTCCCGTAATGGGTAAGATCATATGATATTTGTCCTTCATTGACTGGCTTATTTCACTAAGCATAATACTCTCCAGTTCCATCCATGTTGTTGCAAAGGGTACAAGTTCCTTCTTTCTTTCCGCTATATAGAATTCCATTGTGCAAATGTACCAAAGTTTTTTGATCCAATCATCCACTGATGGGCACTTAGGCTGTTTCCAGCACTTGGCTATTGTAAATAGTGCCGCTATGAACATAGGTGTGCATAGGTTCTTATGAATTGGTGTTTCAGGATTCTTTGGGTTATAGTCCAAGTAGTGGAATTGCTGGATCAAAAGGCAGTTCCATTTTTAGTTTTTTAAGGAAACCCCATACTGTTTTCCACAGTGGCTGCACCAGCCTGCATTCCCTCATACACCAACAGTGTGTGAGGGTTCCCTTTGCCCCGCATCCTCACCAACACTTGTTGTTTGTTGATTTGCTGATGATTGCCATTCTGACAGGTGTGAGGTGGTATCTTAATGCAGTTTTAATTTGCATCTCTCTGATGACTAGCGATGTTGAGCATTCTTTCATATGCCTCTGGGCCCTTTGAATATCTTCCTCAGTGAGTTGTCTGTTCAGGTTCTTTGCCCATTTTTTAATTGGGCTGTCTGTCTCCCTGGTGTTGAGTCACATTAGTTCTTTATATATTTTGGAGATCAGACCCTTGTCTGAGGTATCATTGGCAATTATGTTTTCCCATACAGTTGGTTCCCTTTGAATTTTGCTGATATTTTTTTTAGCTGAACAGAAACTTTTCAATTTCATATAGTCCCATTTGTTGATTCGTTCTTTGATTTCCTTTGCCCTTGGTGAAGTATCAGTAAACATATTTCTGCATAGGATATCCAAAGTTTACTGCCTATATTTTTCTCCAGGACCTTTATGGTGGCACTGCTTATGTTTAAATCCTTTATCCATCTTGAGTTTATTTTGGTGTATGGTGTAAGTTGGTAGTCTAGTTTTATCTTTTTGCATGTTGCTGTCCAGTTCTCCCAACACCATTTGTTGAAGAGACTGTTTTCACTCCATTGGATGTTCCTTCCCCCTTTGTCAAATATGAGTTGACCATAGAGTCCTGGGTTAATTTCTGGGCTCTCTATTCTGTTCCATTGATCTATATGTCTATTCTTATGCCAGTACCATGCTGTTTTGATAACAGTAGCCTTGTAGTATTGTTTGAAGTCTGGTATTGTGATTCCTCCTACCTTGTTCTTCTTTCTCAAGATTGTGGTGGCTATTCATGGGCGTTTTTGGCTCCATATAAATTTTTGAAGTATTTTTTCTATTTCTGTGAAGTCTGTCATTGGTATTTTCATTGGGATTACATTGAATCTGTAGATTGCTTTGGGTAGTATGGACATTTTAATGATGTTAATTCTTCCCATCCATGAACATGGTATATGCTTCCATTTATTTCTATCTTCCTTGATTTCTTTCTTCATTGTTCTGTAGTTTTCTGAGTACAGGTCTTTTACCTCCTTAGTTTATTCTTAATTACTTTATTTTTCTCGTTGCTATGGTAAATGGGATTTGTATTTTTCCTTCTATTTCTGATGTTTCATTATTGGTATACAAAAATGCTTTTCATTTCTGTATATTGACTTTATATCCAGCTATTTTGCTAGATTTGCTTATTAGGTTGAGTAAGTTTTTGGTGGAGCCTATTGGGTTTTCTACGTACACTATCATGTCATCTGCAAATAATGACAGTTTGACTTCCTCCTTTCTAATTTGGATACCTTTGATTCCTTTTTCTTCACTGATAGAAATGGTTAGAACTTCTAAAACTATGTTGAACAGAAGTGGAGTAAGTGGACAGCCTTGTCTTGTTCCTGATCTTAGGGGGAAAGCTTTTAGTTTTTACTTATTGAGTATGATGTTGGCTTCTGGTTTCTCAGACATGGTCTTTATTATGTTGAGGTATGTTCCCTCTAATCCCATTTTGTTGAGTGTTTTTATCATAAATGGCTGCTTTTCCAGCATCTGTTGATATGATCCTGGCTTTTCTCTTTCATTTTGTTTATGTGGTGTATTATGTTTATTGATTTGTGAATGTTGTACCATCCTTGCATCCCTGAGATAAAACCCACTTGATCATGGTGTATGATCTTTTTAATGTATTGCTGGAGCTGGTTGGCCAATATTTTGCTGAGAATCTTAGCATCTATGTTCATCAGAGATATTGGCGTACAGTTTTCCTTCTTAGTTGTGTCTTGACCCGGTTTTGGGACTAGAATAATATTGGCCTCATAGAAAGAGTTTGGGAGTCTTCCCTCTTCTAGGAACTTTTTGAATAGGTTGAGAAGGATAGGAGTTAGTTCTTCTCTAAATGTTTGGTAGAATTCACCTGTGTAGCCATCTGGTCCAGGGCTCTATTGCTTTGGGAGATTTTGGATTATTTCTTCAATTTCACTAGTTGCTATTGGCCTATTCAGGATTTCTGCTTCTTCTGGATTCACTTTTGGTAGATTATACATTTCCAGAAATGTGTCAATTTCACCCATGTTGTCATATCTCTTGTCATATTGTTGTTTGTAGTAATATCTTACAATCCTTTATACTTCTGAAGTATCAGTTGTAGTTTCTCCTCTGTCATTTGTGATTCTGCTTATTTGGGTCCTCACTCTCTTTTTCTTGATGAGTCTGGTTAAAGTTTTTCAATTTTGTTTGTTTTTTCAAAGAACCAGCTCATGAACTTGTTGATTCTTCAAATCATAGTTTGAATGTCTAAGTTCTTCCGTTCTGCTCTGATCTTGATGATTTCCTTCCTTCTACTTGCTCTGGGGCTTTGTTTGTTGTTGCTCCTCTAGTTTTTGAAGATTTATGGCTAAGTTGTTTGCATAAGCTTCTTCTCACCTTTTTAGTAGGCCTGTATTGCTATGAATTTCCCTCTGAGGACTGCCTTTGCTGTGTCCCATAGGTTTTGGGCTGTGGCTTATTCATTGTCATTTGTTTCCAGAAACTTATTGATTTTTATCTTAGAGCTCATTGTTTACCTACTCCTTATGTAAAAGCATGTTATTCAGTTTCCATGAATTAGTGTGTTTTTATTTTTTTCCCTTGAGGTTGGTTTCTAGTTTCAAGCCATTGTGATCTGAGGATATGCTTGGTATGATTTCATTTTTCTTGTATTTGTAGAGGGTTGTTTGTGACTTAGCATGTGGTCATTTTTGAGAATGTTCCATGTGCATTTGAAAAGAATGTGTATTTTGCTTCTTTAGGGTGAAAGATTTTGTACATATCAGTCACGTCCATTTCCTCTAGAGTGTTGTTCGATGTCACAACATCCTTAGTTTTTTTCATTTGGAAGATCTGTCCATTGTTGATAGCGTGGTATTAAAATCCCCTACTATTAGTGTATTGCTGTCTATATCCTTCTTGAAGTCCTCCAAGATTTTCCTTATATATTTCAGAGGTTCTATGTTAGGCAGGTCCATGTTTACCAGAGTTATTTCTTCTTAATGAAATGTTCCCTTAAGTATTATATAATGTCCTTCTTTGTTTCTTATTATGGCCTTCATCATAAAATCTATTTTGTCTGAAATAAGTATTGCTATTCCACCCTTTTTTTATGTCAATTTGCTTGATATGTATTTTTCCATCCCTTCACTTTCAATCAATGCTGATCTTTTGTACTGAGGTGGGTCTCTTGAAGACAGGATATATGTGGGTCATGTTTTCTTATCCATTCGGCTACCCTATGTCTTTTGATTGGTGCATTTAATCCATTTACATTTAAGATTATTATTGATTGATACTTATTTATTGCCATTTTCCCACTTTGTATCTGTGTTCTCTTTGGTTCTCTCTGTTTCTTCTTCTTCTTCTTCTTTTTTTTTTTAAAGCAGACCCTTTAGCATTTCTTGCAATGCTGGTTTGGTAGAGATGTATTCTTTTAGTCTTCTTTTGTCTGGAAAACTCTTTATTTCTCCTTCCTTTTTGAATGAAAGCCTTGCTGGTTAGAGTATTCTTTAGAATACTTTAGACCTTTGTTTCTCATTACTTGAAATATTTTTTTGCCATTCCCTTCTGGCTTGAATTGTTTCTGTTGAATAATCATTTGATAACCTTATTGGAGCCCCCTTATATGTTATTTGCTGTTTCTCTCTTGATGCTTTTAGGATTCTGTCTTTGTCTTTGAAATTTGTCATTTTATTTATAATGTATCTTGATGTACATCTGTTAGGAATTATCCTCATTGTGACCATCTGTGCTTCCTGAACTTGAGTAACATTTTCATCATGTTAGGGATGTTTTCTCTCATTAACTTTATGAACATGTTTTCCATTCCTTGTTTCTCTTCTCCATTTGGCATCCCTATAGTAGTGATATTATTGCATTTCATATTGCCCTGCAGCTCTCCTAAAACCTGTTCATTCTTGTTTGTTTTTCCATTCTGTTGCACTGTCTTGGAATATTTTTCTATGTTGTCCTCCACCTTGCTGATCCAGTTCTCTGCTCCCTCTAGCCTGCTGTTGATTCCTTCTACCGTGTTCTTCATTTTCTCCTGGCCCTATTGATAGTTTCTATGGTTTTTTTTTTTTTTTTTTTTTTTTTTTTTTTTTTTTTTTTTTTTTTTTTTTTTTTTTTTTTTTTTTTTTTTTTTTTTTTTTTTTTTTTTTTTTTTTTTTTTTTTTTTTTTTTT
Organism: Noctilio leporinus; assembly: GCA_004026585.1. Classification (NCBI taxonomy): domain Eukaryota; kingdom Metazoa; phylum Chordata; class Mammalia; order Chiroptera; family Noctilionidae; genus Noctilio; species Noctilio leporinus. The sequence goes on along the minus strand of PVIW01018332.1, from coordinate 7,012 downwards.
TTTTTTTTTTATTGCTGGTGTAGTTCTCAGTAAGTTCCTTGTAGCTTCCCTGGGGTTCTTAGTAGTTCCCCTGGAGTTGTCATTTTCTTTGAGGTGCCTGAGCTCATTGAGCTTCTCTATCATCCTTTTTAATTCCATACCTGATAGTTTCCTTGACTCTGTTTTATTTAGTGATCTTTCTAGGGATTCCTCCTTTCCTTTTGGTGATGGATTGATTCTTTCTCCCCCCATTTTGGTTGTATGTTTTTGCTTGTTTTTGTTTCTTGGATTAATCTGCTTTGATTTCCTGCCTTTGTGAAGTGCCGTTTTGTGTTAGGAGATTTGTTTAGTGTTGCAGTCTCCTAGATTTCCTCAACTTGTTGCTCTTGGGGTGCCCTTTTTGTCAGTAACTTGACCTGTACAATTGTATTTTGGATTTGTTGTATGTGATGTATGTATCCTGTCTCATACACTGTTTTTGAGCTGCTCCTAAAACAGAATCACCAGTCTAGGCAAAACAGCCACACCTTCAGAGTTATCTTTCTCCTTTAATCCCCCTTTCGACTGAACTGCATAGGAACCTAGCCAAAAACCCATACCCTCCAAGGTAACCCCCATTTTTAATCATACTCTGAGCTGTACCTGAGCCAGTCTTAATAGAGATTGTAGATACAGTAGGACTGTTGTAAGAGGGGGAAATGATTAAGTTGACTAAAGTATAGGTAATTTTGAAGGGTGCAAAGGGGTAGAAAAGATAGTGGGGATGTGAGAGACAAAGTCAACTTATCTCTTATATAGAAATAGAGAGGGGGAAGATCAGGATGCCTCAAGTTCAAGTGAACGGCATAAGCCTATGTATATAGTTGCTGCATCTACCTCCCTGTCCACCCTCGATGAGCACTGATTGGTCAAGGTGAAGCCAGGACCTGTGTGCTTTTAGCAAGAAAAAGAATGTGTAGTCCTTAGTAGCACACCCATAAAAAAATGTTTTTAAGCACCTAGGGAGGGGAAGAATACTTAGATTGAGGACTGGGAATGAGTTGTAGCAGGAGAGTGAGTAGACTTAAAAACAAGAGTAGGAGGAGAGTCTTGGGTAGTTAGGTAGATTGATATGAGGTATAAAAATATGGGAATTGGGATACACTATGATATAAACAGTATTTACTAAAATGCACTCATTGTGAGGGTTAGAAGTAACTTTTGAAAAGGATATGTTAGGGACTAATAGTTCATGTAGGTCTTGGTGTAACTCAGGTGCTTGAGATTAGCAGTGATCCATTTGCTGGGTCTGCCTCTTTTTCTTGATCAAGTCTCTGCAGTCTACAGTCTAGCTGAATGGTCTTGAAGTGACAGGGCCAATGTCTGTCAGGGCTGATTGTGAGTGTGAGCCCCCAGGTAGGCTGAGCCTCTAGTAGCCTAGCTGGATATTTGCACTGCCTGCATTCTGGGGCCCTCCCTTCTCTCACTGGTTCTGTGTGAAGACCTGCAGTGTGCTTACGCGGTGTTGATGGCTGCTCCTCTCCTTCCAGCTCCTCGAGGAGGTTCCCACCTGAGATGGGTGCCTGGCTCCAACGCAGGTGGCCTTCAACTTTGTTCCTGTGATGGCTATCCCTTCTCTTCCAGATCTTGGAAGAGGTTGCCCCTGTCTGTAAAGATTGCCTGGCTCCCCAGGGGGCATGCAGTGTAGTTTGCCAGCCATGGCTAGCCCTCCCTGTCCAGCTCTTTGTGGAGGTTTTCACTGCATTAGATGGGCCTCTGGTTCTGTGGGGAACTCTGCAGTGACAGCATCTCCATGGCTAGCCCTTTCCCTCCAGCTCTGCATGGGGGTTTATGCCGCCTGCAATGGGCACCTGGCTCTATAGGGGAGCCCAAGCTGTGTGCTGGTGATGGCTAGCCCTTCCCCTCCAGCTCTTTCAAGGAGGTTTTTGTCTCCTGCAATAGGCACACCAGTTGTACCCACAACAAGGTTCCAGTGTGCAGTTTCGAGCTATGGTTTCTGCAGGAGCCTATATGAAGGTGTGGGTGTGCAGGGTTGGCCCTCCCTTCTTGCTGGGTCTCCGAGCTGCCCTCTCGGAGCAGCACAATTTTTTGGCCCTCTCTCCACCCTGACTGGTACACTTTCCTGTTCCCTTGCTCCTGCTTCCCGTGGGTTTATCCTCCTCCACATCTGGCCCTGGAAGGCGCTTCTTCTCTCTCAGCCTCTAGAGCATGTCTCTCACACAGTTCCTCCACTGTAGTTCAATTTCTCAAACTCCCCGAATTTTTGCTCACTGTCCACTCTTTATTGCTCAGATTTCTAGTCACTGGGGGCCCTGAAGCTGTCTTTAGTCAGAGCCACCCCTCTGGTCAGAGCTGCCATTGGCAAGAGCTAACCTCAGCCTGCTGACTGGCTGGTTGGGAATGGCCTCACCTGCTCTCCTGTAGGTCTCTGCAGCCTTTGGGCTGTGCACCCCTGAATCCTGATGCTTACTGCTCCAATTTACAGGGAACTGCAGATGTCTCATGCTCTCTACTCTATCCTCCAGCTGCTCCGGCACTTGAGAACTCTGTCAGCACTGCCATCTACTCTGTTGTCATCTTTTGCTCCTCCTGTACTCTTGTTAACATCTTCCTGTCTATTATGCACCCACCAACTATGCTTATTAATCCCTGTGCCTTTCCCCACTTCTTTCCCTTCCTTCTCCAAGCTGATGCTCCTCCAAATGTTTGAGACTCCCCACATCTTTGATGCTGTCCCCTCTCTAGTTGTTTGCTTAGTTTTTCTTTTTTTAGATTCTGTTGTTGATGGTGGTGAATTTGTTGTCTTTTTAAAGTTCATAATTTTGATCCTCTTTTTCTTAAGTAACTCCTTTTAATGTATCATATAATAATGGCTTGGTGATGATGAACTCCTTTTAGCTTTACCTTGTCAGGGAAGTACTTTATCTGCCTTTTTATTCTGAATGATAGCTTTGTTGGATAGAGTAATCTTGGTTGTAGGTCTTTGCCTTTCATCACTTTGAATACTTCTTGCCAGCCCCTTCTTGCAGTCAAAGTGTCATTTGAAAAATCAGCCGACAGTCTTTGTAGGGAACTCTTTTCTGTTTTCTTGAGCCTTTTAAAATTCTCTCTTTATCTTTAACCTTTAGCATTTTAATTATGATGTGCCTTGGTGTGATCCTCTCTGTGTCCTACTTATTTGGGACTCTCCGTGCTTCCTGGACTTGTATGTCTACTTCCTTCATCAAATTTGGGGAGTTTTCCTTCATTATTTTTCCACATAAGTTTTCAATTTTTTTCTCTTCCTCTTCTCCTTCTGGCACCCCTATGCTTCATATATTGGCATGCTTAAGCCTCTCTCTCTCTCTCTCTCTCTTTTTTTTTTATTCTTGTTTCCTCTTTCTTTACTGGTGGATTGTTTATTTTTTCCTTATATTCCAAATCATTGATTTGAATCCTATTTTCCTTCCCTTCTTCACCTTTGGTTTCCTGTGGATTTTTCTTCATTTCACATAGCCTAGACTTCATTTCTTCCTTTCTGAATTTGTTGTATTTAAGCATATCTGTCAAGTCTGTGAGCATTTTAATCATCAGCATTTTTAACTCTATGTGTTAGGTTGGTTATCTACTTGGCTGTTAGGTTGGCTTTCTCTTCATTGCTCACTGGCACCTTGATCTGTTCCCTCTTTTGGGGCATAATTCTCTGCCTCCTCAGCTTGACAGCTTTCTGTGTTTATCTGTGTCTAAGGTAGCTCTGTCACACTTATTGTGTTGCAAGGGGCAGAACCTTAGGAAATCGTCAGTGCTGGAACCATGGGCTGTGCTGTCTGGCCCTGGGATTACCTCCCTGGTTTAAATATATGAATGTGTTTTCACAGTTGTCTTAATGCCCCAGGTGTCACCACTGCTCCTGGCTGTTTTTCCTGGTACTGGAATTATGGGCTGTATAGTCTGGTCCCAGGATCGCTTCCCAGATTTTAACTTATGAGTGTGATTTTTGCCGTGGTCTCAGCACAGGTCTTACCACTGCCACTTTCCTCCCTGGCTCTTCCCATCCCTACCTGCCTGGATGAGTATTTCTTGCACTTTCCTGTAGTTGAATTTTTGAAATTTCTGCATTGTGTTTTATTTAGTTTCGAGGTAGATGTAAATTTCTTCTAGTTGTGAGGGAGACGCATGTCTACCTATGCCCCCATCCTGGCCACCTAAAGCCTGAACCTTTTAGAGAGAAGGGGGCCATTCTTTGGTCAGAGGTGACCTGCTCCCATATTTTGGGAAATTCACTTTCTTTTGTAAGTCTCATTTGCTTTACTTAACTCTGTGTAGTCCATTCAATTCTTTGTGATCACCAAGAACCTGGACCTTGTTTCCAATTGCAGAATTTGGAGAGCCAGCCAGAAGATCTTCTTTTTTGTTTTTTAAATTTTTTTTTAAAATTTATTGTTGTTGTATTACATCCATCCTCTTTTTGCTCCTCTCTGTCCCTCTCCCCACCCACCCATTCTCCCCAAAGTCAATTCCACTGTTGTCCAGAGCACCAGAGCAGTTAAGAAAATTCCTTGCTGCCCTGGCAGCTAGAGAATATTTTCATTTTCTTTGTCTGTCTGTCCATTTTGTTTTGTTTTCTGATGCCTTGGGTCTTCCTGGATCCTTGAAGAGAGTCTGTTGATTTTGTGTGGGCATGGGTAGAGTATTCAATTCAATCTGCATATGAATATGCCTTGCAGGGGTTACAAGGAGTAGCTATGTTGTATTTGCCAGGTTAGTATCTTGCTCTCTCCCTCTCCAGGATTAGCCACACCCATGGGCGTGGCAGTTAAAAACCAGTTTGGTGCTCATTGCTTGAAGACACTGTCCCATCCCAGTCCTGCATCCCCTATTTAGGATTAGTGTTTGAGAGGAGGCAAGGTTTTAACCTTCAGCAGAAATTTCCTGCTTTTCCAGGTCTCCTCCTTCTCACTATGTCTTTTTAAAAAATTTATCTCACAGTCTTTAACCCTTCTTTTCTGCCTACTTAATTTACATCTCTATCCTGCCTCCCCCCAACTGTGTCCTGGGCCATAATAATTGCTGTGTGTTTTTCCCAAACTGAGCAGCAATCTAATCCCCAAGTGATAAATCCTGGGAGGAACAGAGCAATTAATGCCACTACTCAAACTCATTGCAGGTGGTGGAAAAAGCCTGGACTGTTCTTTTTTCCTCAGTGTAAAGGAAAAACAAAAATGGCACTTTTAAACTCAAGCCACTTTTCTACTTGAGCCTGTTACCCTTGACACCTCCCAGGGAATAGCAGACACTGTTTAATCCCTTCACTACAAAAAGGCTGGCACCACCACTACCAGGAGTGAACCTCATTATCACCCAAACCATAACATGTTACTCCTGAGAGAAATAGCAAGTGGGGAGCTGGTGGAGAAATTATCTGTGTGCATGCTCCCTTCTCTATGTCTGACCTGACCCTTTCCAAAGAAAAACTCAGTTAGCTTTCAGAAAGTCTCAGCAAGTTCACAAAGGGGTTTAGCCATTTAGCACTGATTTACAGATCAGTAAATTTACTGGAGTAATTTACAGATTGTTCTCTTCCACAGCTGCACTGCAAACAAAATGTGGCCTATCACAGGGGTTGCTAGGGCTTATGCTAATTGATCAGCCTATTGCCATGCTCAATGTCTCATATATTAACCAAGGTAAATGCAATCCTCATTCAGGACCTAACTGGGTCTATCAAACTGGGACAGACAAGAAAACTTCTCCTTAGGAGCAAAAGGATGAACCCCAATCACTGACTAGATTCCACCATTAATTATGAGACACTGAGGTGAAGTTAACCTGTGGCTACACTAGATATAACAATATTTGCTGGTTGACATACACAAGCTCTTTTAGATCCACCACAAGCATCTGGTACCTTAGAACTGTGGGATAACAGGGGAGCTCGGTAACCTACTTGGAAACTATTTGAGCAACTGAAGGAGGATGCCTCTAGAGAGCCAGGATGTTTCACTCTCTTTTATTTTTCTTTTTTAAAAAATTTAATTTTATTGTTGTTATCACATCCATCCCTTTTTTACTCCCCTCTGGCACCTTCCCCACCTACCCACTCTCCCACAAAGTCAATCACACCTGTCCTTGTCCATGTTTTTTTCCATACTAGGTTCTTGTCTATAATGCTCCCCTTCTTTGCCCCTTCCCTCGGTCCACTGAAGGCCTATTGACTGTATTCATATATCTGGTGCTGTTTTGCTTGTTGTTAGTTTTCTTCATTATTGTCCTGTAATGGGTGAGATCATATGGTATTTGTCTTCCCCTGAATGGCTATTTCACTAAGCATAATATTTTCTAGTTCCACCCATGTTGTTACAAAGGTTAGGAATTTCTTCTTTCTCTCTGCTGTGTAGTATTCCATTGTGTAAATGTACCAAAGTTTTTTGATCCAATTATCCACTGATGGGTACTTAGGCTATTGTAAATAGCACTGCTATGAACATAGGGATACATAGGTTTTTACTAACTGGTGTTTCAGGATTCTTTGGGTATAGTCCAGGTAGTGGAATTGCTGGATCAAAAGGAAGTTCCAGTTTTAGTTTTCTAAGGAAACTCCATACTGTTTTCCATAGTGGCCACACGAGCCTGCATTCTCACCAACAGTGCACCAGAGTTCCCTTTGCCCCACATCTTTGCCAACACTTGTTGTTTGTTGATTTGTTGATGATTGCCATTCTGACAAGGGTGAGATGGTATCTTATTGTGGTTTGAATTTGTATCTCTCTGATGGCTAGTGATATTGAACGTTCTTTCATATGCCTCTGGGCCCTTTGTATATCTTCCTCAGTGAATTGTCTGTTCAGGTCTTTTGCCCATTTTTGAATTGGGCTGTCTCCCTGCTGTTGAGTCACATTAGTTCTTTATATATTTTGGAGATCAGACTCTTGTCTGAGGTATCATTGGCAAATATGTTTTCCCATGTAGTTGGTTTCCTTTCAATTTTGCTTCAGTTTGATATAGTCCCATTTGTTGATTTGTTCTTTTTTTTTTTTTAATTTTATTGTTGTCA
>PVIW01018331.1:0-11885 GCA_004026585.1 Noctilio leporinus | reverse complement strand
AATGTGACTGGAACAAAAACATTGCATACACGGGGTTTTCAGAACTTGTTATTGTTTGTCCAGAGTGATACCTTGTTCAACTGCCTGTCCTTAGGTGCTTTATTCTGCCTTGACTTTCCATTTGAAACTCCCTAAATCCTTGTTAGATGTATTCACAGTTCTGGGGCTTCCTTTCATCGAGAAGATATCCCACTGTTTTGAATTAATTGGTGTTAATTAGTTAATTAATAGGTGGAAATGTGTGCAAGTGTTAAAGCCCAAAGTAGTCTACACATCAATGACATCTGATGGCAAGCTTGCAGGAAGACAATTTTACTTACTATCATTGGACCCTTTATGCTAGTTCAAGTGACTTGAGAATTTGGTTGTAAATAATGATCTTTAATAACCTACCTCCTACAATCTGATTAATAGATAAAGTATGATGTATGTATGTAGGTAAAAATGGTATATTATAAAATACTGAACCACAACTAAAATAAAAAATTAAAATAGCAGGGCTACATGTATCAATATCCCTCAAAATGTTAAATTTAAAAGGCAAAATAAAATAAAGCAAATAAATTTATATAAATGTTTAAAAATACAAAATAGTACATATTTCTCATAATTGCATATATATGTTATAAAGTTATAAAAACGTAGATGCAAGGACTACTCATCAACTTCAGGAAAACTTTTACTGCTGTAGAGGTAGGAAAAGAACGGGATAACTTGGCAGTTTAAGAAAAATCTGACCACTAACACATACTAAATATCAGTGTTGAAAAATGTCTCACAATTTAAACTAAAATAAAAAACTATCCCTTATTAATGATTTTCTTGTCATAATGTTACCACAAATATCTCTTTACTAAGAATAGTCTCTTATGGGAAAATGTGGAATCATCTTATGAAAAGATTGGCTGCTCACAGCATTCCTAATCAAAGGCATGGATTGTCACTTCTGTGACTTCATATGATCTTAGTTAACTAATTTAGGTGATTAATCCACTGAAACGTTCTTCCTCCTCAGCCTTACTAAATACAAAACTTAAGACACTGATGCCACATGGATAATGGGATCACCTTTTGAGAGTAATATAAACAGATCTCTGTTTTTCTTCAGGAGACGTGCTTGTCTGTGCAAAAATCTATGGGCCATTTTGCTGCTAATGTGACATCTGCAGCTGATGTCAACAATAATGCAACAATAATGAAAAATGTGTTTGAAAAACACCTGAATCCTCCTCCTACTACCCATGCCTAAAAGAGGCAGTAAGAAGAATGTCCTAAATAAAAGCTTCATATTCATCATTTCTCCATTCAGTAAACTGAAGACAATAAAAAACATGAAAAATGGATTCATATGTCACTGCTATTATGGCTGCCCCAAAGAGTCTTGCCAGCAGGCTCTTCAGATCTTTTGAGAGGGAAGAATAAGTCTCCTATGGCTAACTTGAATTATCAGTTTTTCTCAGCATGATCTTATCTATAATTCTTTTGATTATTTTTACCCACTACTACAATAGAATGCCAATTTTTCCTTGACATAATGAAGAGTAGAAGATACTGGATTTTTTCTTAGCTTCAATCTACTTCTGAAATATTTGTTGACTTTAGGCCCTGGCTGGTGGCACAGTGGATAAGGTGCCGGCCTGCAGACCCAAAGGTCACTGGTTCGATTCCCAGCCAGGGCACATAACCAGGTTGCAAGCCAAGTCTCCAGCCAGGTCTGTGGCTGGAGGCAGGTAAAAGGCAACCATACGTTGAAATTTCTCTCCCTCTCTGCCTCTTTCCCTTCCCTTCTTTCTAAGAAGAAAAAATAATAATAATAATAAATAAAATATTTGTTGACTTTAAAGTTTAAAAAGATAATAATTAACTGCATTCATTGGTATAGCAATTATTTACTGGGTGCTTACCTCATGCTAGGGATAAGGAAGTGGACATAACAAATTCTCTGTTCTCAGGGGACTTAAATTTTTGTGGGAAAATGAATGAATGAATGAATAATGCATGTATATCAAATGATGATTTGTGCTGTTGAGAATAATAAAGCACTAAAAAGAATTAAGGAGTGTGGGCAAGCACTGGAAATCTCACATAGGGTTTTCCAGTAAGGCCTCCCTAATGAGATAACCTGAAGGAAGGAGGACCAGGACAAATGTATCTAAGAAGAGCATTCTTGGAATAGGAAAGGACAAATGCAAAAGCTTCAAGTGAGACCGGGTCTTTCAAGACATTCAGAAGGTCAGTGTGGCTGATGCAGAAGGAAGAGTGATGGCAGTGGGGAGCCAGGTAATTAACTTTGCTTGAACTAAGAGTCTGAGTGAAGGTAACTTAAAAATAATCATTGAAGAGAATTTTCTGGAGAAAAGTGGGTCAAATCAAATATAATATCTATATTTTGTTTTAAATAAATATACATTATGGGTGGAGAAGGGGACAGAGGGAAAGAAAAAGGAGATGGATGTAATAAAACAACAATAAAATTAAATTAAAAAAGAAAATATATACATTAAAATCAGATAGTAATAGAGTATTTATTGTGATAAGATATTTCTCCAATGGTCTTGAGATGCCAATAATTTATAGCAAATTTGAGACTCTTTGATCAGATGTTTGTTTTTTCCAGTCTCTTAATTGTTCACATCACTCATTTTTAAATCAGAAGAAATATATGTCTTTATCTCAGTAGTATGTTGTAATTACACTTTTTTTGTCTTTATTTTTATAGTTCATGTCACTATATTCATTTTAAAAAAAGACTTTATTCATTATCTTCAGAGAGAAGGGGAGGGAGGGAGGAAGAAAAGGAAAGAAACATCAATATATGGTTGCCTTTCACCTGCCTCCATCTAAGGACCTGGCTGGAGACCTGGCTTGCAACCTGGTTATGTGTCCTGACTGGGGAATCGAACCCTCAACCTTTGGGTTTACAGGCCAGCACCAATCCACTGAGTCACACCAGCCAGGTATACTCATTTTTTTTATTGAAGATATTCTTTACAAATCCGCTTAATTTTCTCTTCTTAATCTCTCATTTGGATCAAGGATTTGTTCTTTCATTATTTTTTATGTGATCTCTCTTCCATTCTCTCTATTAGGTATTAGCTAGATCTTAATTCTTCTAGATCTGTACTCTATGTTGCTTTCTTTTCATTTATTCTAAATTTCTGTCATTTTTTTGCTTGGTATTATAAATTCCGTCACCTTTTCTTCTAGAATATGAGTTTAATTTTCACCATTTTCTGACACTCTTATTCTTAATTCTAAAGAATTCTTTCTGTGTGTATGTAATATGATTGCTTCATTTTTTCATAGTAGCTTTATTTTGGCTCATTGATTCAACAGGTTCTTGAATCTCACTGGGAATATCAATTGGATATTTTTACTGTTATATATTTTATTCTGTTCCATTATCTCTGGAATCAAGTGTCCCTTTTATTAATTTGTTAATTGCATAGTTTGTTTTAAGTGTTTGATGATTCTTGGTAATCCATCTATATTTATAAAAGACCAGAATGATTGAAAAAAAAAAACTGTCATGGGGTCTCTCCCCCGCATTTGTTCAGGTGTGCTTGCTCAACAGGATTATTTTGTTGCATGAAAAAATGAACTGTAAACTGTTAAAGGGGCTGAGGCATTTTGACAAGATTCCATGTGGAGCATAACAATAATAATAATATATATTACAGTACACAAAGCACTTAACCCCCTTTTCCCTTTTAACCTGGAACTCTTTTAAGTATACCACTTTCTTTACCTCTCAATTTTCTCACTGAAGTCTCAATCAAAGCTTTCTTTCTTCCTTCTTAAGTCAGTGAATTTAAATTGGGTATTTTCAGAAAGCAATGGTCACTTATACCAATATACTTTTAAAAGAGTCTGACTGGTTATAAAGGGATGTAATGCAAGCCTCCGTTTTAACTTGAAGGACTGCGTCACTTCTGTAATAACATGTTTCCTGAACCATTGCAGGCCCCTGTGCCACTCACCCTCTGCTCTGTATCAGGTGACTCAAGGACCAGCAGCAAACAAAAGCAAAGGTAAAATACACTTTTTGTTGTGCTTGAAAATTTTAAGGGTTGTTTTTAGAAATATTCTTTGTTTAGGTGGCATTAGGAAAAAATAATTTTGTTCTATTTCTTGAAACACCTCATTTCTTTTGGGGCCTAACTTTATTAACTTTTCAAATACAATGCTTTCAAAATGTGAGTTTGCTTTTATGAACCTAGCACCCTCAAAAACATATTTATTGCTGATAGTTATGTCAAATTTTAGTTACTTTTATTTATTATAAGTTTATATTGGAAAATGATTCTCACTTTAATGACTATTGAAGGCTATATACCTCTCTGCTACATGCATTCTAAAAACCCCCTTTTGCTGTAATTTCAGTATATTATCCTAACCTAACACATACCTGGAAATAGCATCATAATGTATTCCATGAAGCAGATTAATAAATGAACTGTGAATCAGGCATAGGAACATATAGGGCTTTATGAAACAGCCATAACCTTAGTATTTTTTGTAGTTGTGATAAATTCTATAAGCTAACTTTATAGACACTCATAATTTTCTTTAGAGTATAAGTGCATGTCCTTATTTGATAAAGATTTTATTTTTGGATAATCTTTAATAAAGCTTTTCTTAAAGATGTGGCCCATAATTCTCATACCTACCATAATGGGCATCATCAGAGAACTGTTATTTAGAACCAGTATTGAAGATTTTGGGAAACTTGGATCCTTTCTAGGAATGGATATTTTTTGGGTCATACAATAGCTGTTTAACTTTTCTTTCCAAATGCTAACAAAAAGACTGAATATTTAGAAATAAGAAAATATTTTAGTAATTGGGAAGAGGATATGTATATATAGATACATATAGATAAATAAATTTATATTTTTCAGAAAAGAAAGAAAAGTACCAAAGATGATGATAAAGATAAAATCTTAAATAATGTGATTAATTGGAGAGAGATAATCTTAAGGTCAAAAAATTTCCTAATGATGGAGAAAAACTATCTTAGTGGTTACAAAGATAAAGTGAAAGACTTAAAAATTATAAATTGAATAAGATAGTTTAAACAATAAAACTTGATACCTCTAACTCCTCTATTGCTAGCTCCTGTAACCTAGAATGTTTGTTAATTGAGATACTTAATTTATTTATATACACTGTTACTGTAGAAATACCTAAGAAAGTTTAGTATATGATTTCTTTTATCCTTGTTTATAAATGAAAATTCAATTTCATGATGGAAAGAATATATCTTATTAAAGTATTCATAGATCCTTAACATTTAAGTAGAGTCACAAGCAAAGAGTTGAAAAGATGTTAAATGGAGAATGTTAAAAAAAGGAAAATATAACAAGTTATAAAAATTTATATACCGAGATTCATGGTTCAAATTTGTTTTTGAGAATTATAATATATAACATTTTTTCTTAACAATGAATTTATGTGAACCTGATTCTTCCTTGGGGAAAGCTTTAGAAAATTCAGTAATTAAAGTTATATTTATACTTACTGTATCTTCATAATTACTTGCTTGTTGAAACTTAGTCTACTTAATTTAACACATTCCTTGAATTTTTCTATGTATAATGGAATTGCAGGTGTTGCCAATTCTATCTGGAATAATCCCTATTTATCTTTTTCACCTAAGCATAGATTCAATGTTTATAATAGGGTTAAATGAGTGAATTCCATGTCCCCTCTTATCAAGTATATTAAAAAAAAAAACAAATCCCACTCTTCAAGGAACACTATTTCTTTAATGTGTTATATCAGGTGTTTCAATAACTGGCTATTATTGAAGGTTGCAATGGCTCTAACGTTATTGCAAATATTCCAGAACAAACTGGTTGCATCCTTAGTTTACCCTGAACTGTGATTGGAACATTTCTGAATTTTCTTATTGTATTAAGAGACACTCTCAAGGTTACATTTGGAAATTAAAATCTACTTTAACCTATTTTCAAGTTACATGGTTTATAAAATTAGACTGCATGCAATTAATGCTCTTGAACAAATCAACTTCTTTTTATCCTTACCCAAGGATAAGAGGCAGGGAGAGAGGAAAGGAGAGAGAGAAACATCAATGTGAGAGAAAAACATCTATTGGTTGCTTCCCATATCTGCCCTGACTAAGGTTCAAACCCTCAGCCTAGCAATGTACCCTGATGGGAAATTGAACCCAAAAGTTAGGGAATGATGCACCAACCAACTGAACCACAGCCGCCCGAACACAGATAACTTTATTTTCAAGGAATTAAAAAGTCTTTGTATGAGAATTTTACTTCACATTTATGGTTAATATATGTTACTACTGCAGAAACTCAACTTTCTTTACTGATATTTAAGCACAACACAGTTTTCATGTTGTGTGAATAGATAACCACAGTAGAGAATAAGTTTTCTAGTTATTCTTTTAAAATGCATGCAAATTCATTACTTACTGTATTTGGTGTTTCACCAGTTAATTACAACAAAGCATAATTTACTTGGTTGCACAATAATAGTACGTATTTGTTACTAAAACCTGGTGGGGGACTTGGTCTAACTGGCAGTCAGTTGCAACATCAAGAACCTCATTATTCATCCTGCCTCAGGGCTTAGGAGGAGATGAGTCTATGTAGCTAAGCATAGAAGATCTATTGAAGAAAGATTGTCTGGACTATGGAAAAGTTTTATGAGTTTACTTGAGCCAAAATTTTAGGACATGCCTGGAAGCAAAATCTAAACGAATTGAAAAAATAAAAAGTTCTGGAGAATGGTATTTTTGTAGCTTATTTTGCATGCTGTAATTAAAAGAGAAGCTGTAAGGAGGGTTACATGAAGCCTATTGGCGGTAGATTAAGGAGCAGGGGAAGGCCAACCAGGAAAATCTCTAGGATTGCGTAAAATGCAAAATGGAGAAACACAAGACTTCTTTTACTTAGGTGGTACAAGACTATTAGTAATTAACATTTGCAGCACATAGATACGGTGTTCAGAGAACAAGATAACAATGAGGGGTTCTGTGGTCTCTTACTCTGGTGCTGGTGGCTGTGAAAAACATGTGATAACACACATTTCACCTACATCTCAAAGGTATGTTATCCTGGATACACAAGAACAATGGGCAAAGCTCACTTAAAGTGAAGATTGACCTTTGATGAGAAAGTTATGTTCCTGGAATATGACTACCTGCCATGACCTGCTCAGTTAGGAATTTATGATCAGACCATCCTGTGAGGTTACTCAGTCTCAGCCTGCCAGGCCAGCCACGTGGGCCCTGACAGCTGGTCAGGCTCATTAGGTAGCTGCTTTTTGACTCACAGCTTCAAGGCTATAAAGTGAAGAAAAATTCATACAAACATAATTTACCAGTTCTTACTTCATCTGCCACAATTCTTTTCAAGAATTCTTTTGCTTAATTTTGATGGGTTTGACTGCTATGTATAGTCAAGTTTACTGAAGTTTGACAGAGGTATTTCAGGTAGGAAACTTTAGTAGTAACGTCAAACTCAAGTGAGAATCAATTAAATACCAGGAGATCAGGCCATAGTGCTGAGATGCCCAGAGAATAATTCAGTTCAGAGGGCTTGTTGACTTGGTTAGAAAAAACTGTCCTGCATGAAAAGGTCCACCAGAAGCCTACAGAGTTACAGAGAGACACTGTGGAACGAATGGTAGGCAAAATTTCATCCTGTATTCATAAATGTTTAATTTGAATTTAAGTTCCAGTTCATAAGTATAATTTTTAAAGTTGGGGCTTTAGTTCGTAGGCAAAAAATAGACAACAGTACTATGTTTGGATATGCAACATATTACCATTATTTATCATCAGACCTCATCAGTCTTCCCTGCCAAAGACAGTATTGTGATATGCTGGAAAGGCAAATTAAAACAATAAAAATAAAAATTGAGTAGATAAGATCATGAAAATTATCTAGTGTGCTGGTAAAAGCACCTGGCTGTAGAGTTTAAGATTTTAACCTCTGCTCCATACTGACTTCTGTTCTATTGTACTGAAATTTTCTTATTTTGCATTACAAGCACACCAAGGTAACTGAACAGAAACCAAAGAGAGCAAGAAGACTTAAAAGAGGATTTATAATAGGAAAGTTTGAGGAATAATATAAATAAAAATAATGTCATACATGTTAAAGAATTAAAAAAAGAGGTCAGAAATTAATCCTCATGAAAAGTACAATTGGATAAAGTGTAATGGAATTGAAGTGCTTCAGAAAAATGATCTGAAGTTGAATAGGTGAAATCTAGCTCCCTGAGTTATTTACAGTTAGGTTGAATAAATCATCAGAACTAATATATAAGTCAAGGTCAACTAAAATATCTTTTCATATCCAATCCCTCCAAGTACTTTTATTGTTGTAATTGGACTCTGGCACTGTTTACAATCAGAGAAGGCCCATTACTGTATAGCATAGTTTTCTACTTGTAATAATGTACTGGTGTTATGCACTGCATTTTGTGGGACATAATAATACTAATTAATTTCTTCAAGCCTATCTTCTTCATCATTGTTAGCTTTTCTTTTCTATAGCTAGTTTATTGACTTATAATTAGCTCTTAATGTCTACATGTCAGAATAAAGTGGTAACTTAAACCTCTGGCTGATGTGTTTATTTCAACTACCACACACACACACACACACACACACACACACACACCCTTCTTATTTACTGAAAAGGCCATTTTTTTTCCCCCAGATAGCAGAAAAGCATACTATTTCCTCAAGTAACATTATAAAAAATTATCTTTGTAATAAAATTCAATGATGTTACTTTCTTTAGGAAACTACCTGACCTTCTATAGTCAGAATCAGTTTTTATCATCTTTTGTTTCCAAATAGCTTTGTGTTTTTTTCATATTAAGGTAACAGTTTTGAATAGCTGCTATATCAACATAGTACAAAATCCCAACAGAACTTGCTTCTCAAAGAAATCTCGCCCAACTGTGACCCATTTCTCTCCCTCAGCCACCTGATCTCTTTTTTGAAGGTAAACAATGTAATAAATTATTGGGAGACATTCCTCAATACACAAATTACATGTATATATATGTATATAACCCTTTTTAAGAAAAATAATGGCAGCATTCTATACACATCTTGATTTCAAAACATTTTAAGCATTTGTACAGATACATATATAAAACAAATACATAACCTGAAGAATAATTACATCTGGTGAATATCCATATCAATATATAAAGGCAATCTCATTCTTTGTTACAGCTGCATTGTATTCCATTGTATGAAAGTCCAGGGTTTATTAAATATTTGCCTTAACGATGGACATTTTTTCCAATCTTAGTAATTACAGGCAATGCTTTGCTGAATAACATAGAAGCAGGATTTCTAGGTGAAAGGATTTGTGCATTTGTAATTTAAATGGAAATTTCTAATCTTCTGTTTTCACCAGAAATGCACCATAGTTTTTCACTCTTTCTTTATTATGAACAGTTTGGAGTTAGTACCCACCCACACATTCCACCTTACTCAATGTTTGTACCTTGCTAAAATGTGAGATTTGCAAAGCTAGGTCAACCTAGTCTCCAAGCAATTCCTAAGCACTGAGGCAGAATTCTAAATTAAGTCATGTTAACTGGAAACAAAATAATATGATCTGGCCACAATCTTTGATCTCTAAAAATGTCTGCTTTCCACTTCATTCTTGTTCCCTGACATTAAGATCTAGGATCTGGACAACCAAGGCAAAGAATATTCTAGTCCTCAGGTTCAGTCTCTGCCCCTCATTCCTAGTTCCCATCTGCTTACCCTGCCTGGTACCCTCAGCTCTTCTGGGCAATGGGTCAGGTTATATTTTGGGACAAAGGGTTTTTCTTGACTAGGAACATTGAAAAGACTTAAGTAATGTTTCATAATCCAAATATTCTTTATAGTTCAAAAATGTTAATTAGAAAGCTAAAGATTTAAATCAACTTAATGTTATTTTAAGGAGCTTAGTTAAAAACAGGTTGACAGAGGGAACATTTTATTCAAACACAGTCCTAGGACTTTGTGTGCTTTTCCAAGAAAGCTGTTGATCTTGGTTGTAAAAAATTCCAAGTCTTTAAGGAGAAGTGATACTTTTTCATAAAGATTAAGTATATGTTCTTATATAAAGACAAATATATTTTCAGGCTGCATTTCTTTGTTAAAATGCAAATTTTTTACTCATTCTATATTTGATACATTTTAATTTTTTAATAGCAGTCAATACATGATATTAGATTAGTTTCAGGTGTATAACAATGAAGAGACATTTGTCTAACTTATGATGACTTCAACAAGTCTACTTACTACTCATCTGAATCCATATAGTTATTACAATATTATTGATTATATTTCTTAGGTTGTACTTTATATCCCTGGCAATTTGCACATCTTAATCCCTTCCCCCATTTCTTCAACACCCCCCCCCCCCCAATTTGGCAAACATCAAAGTATTCTCTGCATCCATGAGACTGTTTCTGTTTTATGTTATTTTGTTTTTTAGATTGTACATATAAGTAACATTATATGGTATTTGTCTTTCTCTGACTAAATTATTTCACTTCCATAATACCCTCTAATATATTCATTTTGTTGTACATGACAAGAGTTAATTTTTTTATAGCTGAGTGACATTCCATTATATATATATATATATATATATATATGCACACACACACACACACACCCAGTGGTTTATTAATGAATATTGATACTTTGGTTGCTGCAATGAACATAGGGATGTATATGTCTGTGGTTTTGAATTAGTGTTTTGGGTTTCTTCCAGTAAATACCCAGAAGTAGAATTGCTAGGTCCTTCTTTGCCCCTTGTTATAGCCTTTGTTTTTTTGTTTTTTTTTTTATACTTTTTTAAAAAAATTTTATTGTTGTTGTATTACATTCATCCCCTTTTTGCTCCCTTCTGTCCCCCTCCCCACCCACCCATTCCCCCCAAAGTCAATCCCACCTGTTGTCCATGTCCATGGTTCCTTTATACTAGGTTCTTGTCTAAGCTGCTCCCCTTTCTTGCCTCTGCCTCCTCCCTCCCCTCAACCCCTTTCCCCCTGACCACTGAAGGCCTATTCACTGTATTCATATACTTGGTTCTGTTTTGTTTGTTGTTAGTTTTGCTCATTATTGTCCCATAATGGGTGAGATCATATGATATTTGTCCTTCACTGACTAGCTTATTTCACTAAGCATAATACACTCCAGTTCCATCCATGTTGTTGCAAAGGGTACAAGTTCCTTCTTTCTTTCTGCTATATAGAATTCCATTGTGTAAATGGACCAAAGTTTTTTGATCCAATCATCCACTGAAGGGCACTTAGGTTGTTTCCAGCACTTGGCTATTGTAAATAGCACTGCTATGAACATAGGGGTACATGGGTTCTTATGAATTGGTGTTTCAGGATTCTTTGGGTATAGTCCAAGTAGTGGAATTGCTGGATCAAAAGGCAGTTCCATTTTTAGTTTTTTAAGGAAACCCCATACTGTTTTCAACAGTGGCTGCACCAGCCTGCATTCCCATCAACAGTGTATGAGGGTTCCCTTTGCCCTGCATCGTCGCCAACACTTGTTGTTTGTTGATTTGCTAATGATTGCCATTCTGACAGGTATGAGGTGGTATCTTATTGCAGTTTTAATTTGCATCTCTCTGATGACTAGTGATGTTGAGCATTCTTTCATATATCTCTGGGCCCTTTGTATATCTTCCTCAGTGAGTTGTCTGTTCAGGTCCTTTGCCCATTTTTTAATTGGGCTGTCTGTCTCCCTGGTGTTGAGTCGCATTAGTTCTTTCTATATTTTGGAGATCAGACCCTTGTCTGAGGTATCATTGGCAATTATGTTTTCCCATACAGTTGGTTCCCTTTGAATTTTGCTGATATTT
>PVIW01018330.1:0-11975 GCA_004026585.1 Noctilio leporinus | reverse complement strand
CTTAGGCTGTTTCCAGCACTTGGCTATTGTAAATAGTGCTGCTATGAACATAGGTGTACATAGGTTCTTATGAATTGGTGTTTCAGGATTCTTTGGGTATAGTCCAAGTAGTGGAATTGCTGGATCAAAAGGCAGTTCCATTTTTAGTTTTTTAAGGAAACCCCATACTATTTTCCACAGTGGCTGCACCAGCCTGCATTCCCACCAACAGTGTATGAGGGTTCCCTTTGCCCCACATCCTCGCCAACACTTGTTGTTTGTTGATTTGTTGATGATTGCCATTCTGACAGGTGTGAGGTGGTATCTTATTGTGGTTTTAATTTGCATCTCTCTGATGACTAGTGATGTTGAGCATTCTTTCATGTGCCTCTGGGCCCTTTGTATATCTTCCTCAGTGAGTTGTCTGTTCAGGTCCTTTGTCAATTTTTTAATGGGGCTGTCTGTCTCCCTGGTATTGAGTCACATTAGTTCTTTATATATTTTGGAGATCAGACCCTTGTCTGAGGTATCATTGGCAATTATGTTTTCCCATACAGATGGTTCCCTTTGAATTTTGCTGATATTTTCTTTAGCTGAACAGAAACTTTTCAATTTCATATAGTCCCATTTGTTGATTTGTTCTTTGATTTCCCTTGCCCTTGGTGAAGTATCAGTAAACATATTTCTGAGTAGGATATCCAAAAGTATACTACCCATATTTTTCTCCAGGACCTTTATGGTGGCACTGCCTATGTTTAAATCCTTTATCCATCTTGAGTTTATTCTGATGTATGGTGTAAGTTGGGGGTCTAGTTTTATCTTTTTGCATGTTGCTGTCCAGTTCTCCCAACACCATTTGTTGAAGAGACTGTTTTTACTCCATTGGATGTTCCTTCCCCCTTTGTCAAATATTAGTTGACCATAGAGTCCTGGTTTAATTTCTGGGCTCTCTATTCTGTTCCATTGATTTATATGTCTATTCTTATGCCAGTATCAGGCTGTTTTGATGACAGTAGTCTTGTAGTATTTGAAGTCTGGTATTGTGCTTCTTCCTACCTTGTTCTTCTTTCTCAAGATTGCTGTGGCTATTTGTGGGCGTTTTTGGCTCCATATAAATTTTTGAAGTATGTTTTGTATTTCTGTGAAGTCTGTCATTGGTATTTTAATTGGGATTGCATTGAATATGTAGATTGCTTTGGGTACTATGGAGGTTTTAATTCCTCCCATCCACGAACATGGTATATGCTCCCATTTATTTGTATCTTCTTTGATTTCTTTATTCATTGTTCTGTAGGTTTCTGAGTACAGGTCTTTTACCTCCTTAGTTAAGTTTATTCCTAAGTACTTTATTTTTCTTGTTGCTATGGTAAATGGGATTTATTTTTTCGATTCTATTTCTGTTGTTTCATTATTGGTATACAAAAATGCTTTTGATTTCTGGATATTGACTTTATACCCAGCTATTTTGCTAAATTTGCTTATTAGGTCGAATAAGTTTTTGGTGGAACCCATCGGGTTTTGTATGTACACTATCAAATCATCTGCAAATAATGACAGTTTGACTTCCTCCTTTCCAATTTGGATACCTTTGATTCCTTTTTGTTGTCTGATTGTTTCTGCTTTTGATGTTTGAAGTTTTGTCCTGCTTGCTCTGCTAGGGCATATCTGTTAAGGTTCAGGTTGGACTTTCTTTTTCCCAAAGATTTTATTTATTATTTTTAGAGAGAGGGGAAGGGAGGGAGGCCTAGAGGGAGAGAAACATCAATGTATGGTTGCCTTTCACCTGCCTCCAGCTACAGACCTGGCTGGATATCTGGCTGGAATCCTAGCATGCAACCTGGTTATGTACCCTGGCTGGGGAATCGAACCAGTGACCTTTGTGTTCACAGGCCAGCACCTATCCACTGTGCCACCAGCTAGGGAGGACTATTTATTTAAATTGGAGAACCTTTTATACAAGAAATATTGTCTTTTTCAAGTCTTTCTCCATTTTTGCAAACTCTTTGATATTTTCCAGGGAATTTTTTTTCACAACAGATTTTACATATTTATTTTCAGAGAGAGGGGAAAGGAGGTAGAAAGAGAGGGGGGCACATGGATGTGAGAAACGCCAATCAGTTGCCTCTCATATGTACCCCAGCTGGGGACTGGACCTACGCCCCAGGCATGTGCCCTGACTGGGATTCAAACCAGTGGCCTTTTTACTTTGCAGAATGATGCCCAACCAACTGAGCCACATGAGCCAGGGCCAAGAGAAATTTTTAAAAATTAAATTTTGATGGTGACCCTGGGAACATGGCAACATAAATATAAATCTTCTACCTATTACTACTAATGCAGGAGCCATTTGCTTTTCTTAGTATAAGTGGCTTCTCTGGCAAGGGGCTACTGTTGGGTTGGTGAAATTTTGGGAGATGAAAGAAAACAGCTATTTTCAGCTTGGCAGAGCTCTATGCTTATCCAGGGAGAAGGTCAGCTCTGACCTCACACAAATTTTCTGAGTTTTTTAATCTCACAAAAGCCAGGGAAAAGTTTAATTAAATTTGAAAGCTCAGATTTTCATCTCTGGCAAAGATGGGGAGCAGCTTAGACAAGAACCTAGTATAAAGGAACCATGGACATGGACAACAGGTGGGATTGACTTTGGGGGGAATGGGTGGGTGGGTGGGGGGACAGAGGGGAGCAAAAAGGGGATGGATGTAATACAACAACAATAAAATTAAAAAAAAAAAAAAGATTTTCATCTCTGTATTTGAGACACTGTTGGAGAGATTATAACTAGGCCTTCAAGGGCTTCAACCTCAACCTCAGAGTCTCTTTTATGCTCAGTCTATTGGGGCAGAGATAATTTTTAAAAAGAGTCACCTAAATTAAAGAATGTATATATTAATTTATTTTTTAAACCAATTAAGTGGATATATAATTCTCATATAAAAATAAATTTTACAAACTTTTAGATTAGTAGTTTTCATATGGGAGAAATATTTTCCCCCAAGTGACATTTGGCAATGTCTGGAGACATATTTGGTTGTCACAGCTATGGGGATTGGATGGTATTACTGGCATCTGATGAGTGGAGGGCAGGGATGCTGCTAGACATCCTACAATTTGCAGGAAAACTCCTAAAACAAGACATTATCCAATCCAATATATCAATAATACCAAGCTTGAAACACCCTCTGTTAGACAAAAGAGATTCCAAGAGAACCAAGATGGCAGAGGACTAAATGGAGCTACACCAATCTCCTCCTAGAACCAACCTAAAATTATAGCTCAATTGGGGAGAAGTCATCCAGAATAGCCAACAAAACACCAACTGGAGAGAAGCCTTATTACTACGGACAGAAGAGGCCACTTCATCACAATGTGACTGATAGGAAGATGGGAAAAGATGGGAGATGGGAAAAGGCTGGTGGGGTGCCCACCAGCGGCAGCTGGAAGGGTTGAGAAACATCTCAGCAGTGGGGGCATCCACCTGAGAAGAGTGGGATCTAACCCCCAAATAGGCTTCCCAGCTTACAGCAACACAGCTTAGAGTAAAACAGCACCCAGCTGTGAAAAGCAAATAACCTCCAGGGTTAGCCAGCTTGACAGAAAGACTTTCTTAAAAGTACCATGCATAAAAATACAGTAGCACCCGCCTACCCTGGACTCCAGCAGAGAAAGGGCAGAGTGGACTCAAGAAGCTTGGGGAAGGTTTAGGTCACTGGCTATAGGGGGAGAGCTGAGGGAGCAGCCCATGAGTCCAATGCTGACCCATACCCCATACAACCAGCAGGCCACTTTTCTCCAAAGGGCAGGAGCCTGAGGGGAAGCCACAGCTCTACCCATAGAAATTAATCCACCCCACCCAACAGTGCCTAAACCTGACCTCAGATCACAGGTTTATTGGATTAACAACTGAATTCATCTGCCCCCACAGAGGTGCCTAAAACTGACCACTGATCACAGACTGATTGGATTAACAGGTAAAGGAGACAAAGACAGTGGATCTCTGGTAGTCTCCAACTGGCTGACTAGGCCCAGACTGGGACACAAGCTGATGTCACCAAGCACAGATCCAGGAAGTAAAAAAAAAGTGCACCTGTATACCACAGAAGGTCATATCACTAAGACAGTAAGTCAAAGCAGACCAATCTAAGAAGCAGAAACAAACAAGAGCCACCTTAAATGGGGAGACAAATAAATAAACCCTCAGCAAATGGAAAGGAGGAATTCCCAGGAAGAGTGCAAAATGAAATAGAGGCAAGCACACTATCAGACATGGAACTCAAAATAATGATGATAGAGAAGCTCAATGAGTTCAGCGAGTTCAAAGAAAACTACAAACAACTTCATAGAAGAACTCCAGAAAAGCTACAAGGAACTTACTGAGAACTACACCATCATTAAAAAAGACATAGAAACCATCAATAAGAGCCAGGAGGAAATGAAAAATACCATTTCTGAATTGATGAACACAGTAGAAGGAATCAAAAGCAAGCTAGAGAAAGCAGAGGATTGGATCAGCAAGCTGGCGGTCAATGTAGAAAAAAATTCCCAGCCAGTGCAAAAAAAAAAAAAATGAAAAATGACCAAAAAAAAGAAGAGGTTTTAAGAGAGCTGCAGGAGGACATGAAACATAATTAATAACACCTGTATCATAGGGATACCAGAAGGAGAAGAAGAGGAGCAAAGGATAGAAAACTTCTTTGAGAAAATAATGACAGAAAATTTCCCTAACTTGAGGAGAGAAAATGTCATGCAAACTCAGGAAGCACAGAGGGTCCCAATGAAGATAAACCCAAACAGGCCCAAGACACATCATTATTAAAATGGCAAATTTCAAAGACAAGGAGAGAATCCTAAAAGCATCAAGAGAGAAACAGCTAATAACATACAAGGGGGCTCCCATAAGGTTATCAGCTGATTTTTCCACAGAAACACAACAAGCCAGAAGGGAATGGCAAAAAATATTTCAAGCAATGAAAAACAAAGGCCTGCAAACAAGAATACTATACCCAATAAGGTTCTCATTCAAAATGGAAGCTGAAATAAGGAGCTTCCCAGACAAAAGAAGTCTAAAAGAATACATCTCCACCAAACCAGCATTGCAAGAGATGCTAAAGAGTCTGCTTTAAGAAGATGTGAAAACAGAGAGACAGACAGGAACACAGGTACAAAGGTTAATGGATTAAATGCACCAATTAAAAGACATACCAGAGCTGAATGGATAAGAATCAACTTTAACTTATGGGTTAATTTAAAATGATCCTGTTATAAATAGATTTTACTAAATAAGGTACAATTGTGTATATTACTTGTATCTGCATTACTACAGGTTAAGTTTTCTTAGATTGGAATCATTTCACAATATGGGAAAATCAGGTTACTTGTAATAACTCAGAAAAATCAAATGCAGTTAAGGAAAAAGAAAAAAAGTAAGAAAATGTGGATGTGTATTACATAGAAGACATGCTATCTTTCTTATTCACTGTTATAAAATATGTGCTTATTTGTGGGTGTGTAATAGATAGATTTTATTGGTAATTTATGTTTTAAATAGCAACCAACTGGACATGGGCGTGTTGTGAAATCAGTCAATCTTTAGGTTAGAAAAGATGTTGAGAATGAAGACCAATTTGGATGGAATTTGCAAGCTACTAAACTATATGATTCATGTACATAGACAATATAAATTCTCTTATTAGCATGTAAATTAGAAGAGATTCCTTTCAACTAACTTGTGGAAATATATGTTTCCAGTTATGAAGGCCCCCAAACTGGGGATACTTTGGAAATGGAATGAATGCTGTAGTAAACTTTATTATTGAAATGTGAACATACCTAATCTCTACCTCAACAGACTCTTAAATAGTTCAGGGGTTAGTTTAGGACCACATAGGAAGTCAACTACACTTTCAAAAAATAGTTAGAATACTATTCTACAAATTTATTTAAATCCTAGGGATTTTTATTTTTTACCTCAACTTAGTAGACATAATAATTTTTACTCTGGGGACCAGCTGAGCACTGCAAGTGCCATTATTTCTGAAGACTTAAACTTGTAAAACACATGTAGATGAAAAACAGAGGATATTGAAAGAAGACCTGTGCACAACCTAAATAAATAAATAAACAAATAAACTATTTAAGACAGAAAAGTTCAAAAAGGATAAGTTGTAGTTCCAGTAGCTTAAAATAAAGTTGAGTTGTATTATTGGTGGGGGGAGGATCCGACTCAAAAACCAAATTCTTTTTTTTTTTCTTTTTTTTTTTTACTGTGGCTTTGGCACTCTCTGTAGGACAACTTTCATAAAAGTGAGTTCTGCAATACACCATTTCTGTGATATAGTTCACAAAAATAGCATTCCAGAATAAAATAAGTACTAAAGAAGAAAAAACTGCTTAATTTTGCTACGATATATTTAAGTACTATCGTTTAACATGTAATAATTATGTAACCATTGGCATATTTTAACTTTTTTTGTATTAACTCTTCAAAATCCAGTATGTACTTTAAATATGTGTAAAAATATGTATGGGTGTAAATGTATTTTTGCATGTGTTTGGTAATATTGCAATTCCTATTACTTAAAAGAGTAGTTCTTTAAACAAATGAATTAACAAAGGCATTTTGGAATAATGAAAATAATTTTGTATTAATATGATTTGAGAAGCTGACAGAAGACAGTAATTAAATGGTGAATTGTCCGGATATGAAAGGGGGAAGAAAATGTACATATTGGTGGTTACAGGATAGACAGGGGGATGTTAAGAAGAACAAAGGAGTGCTTGCTTAGGGAGCACATATACTAAAATTGGAACGATACAGAGAAGATTAGCATGGCCCCTGCACAAGGATGACACACAAATTCATGAAGCATTCCATATTTTTCCATTTGATCCAGCAATTCCGCTACTTGGACTATACCCAAAGAGTCCTGAAACACCAATTCATAAGAACCTATGTACACCTATGTTCATAGCAGTACTATTTACAATAGTCAAGTGCTGGAAACAGCCTAAGTGCCTATCAGTGGATGATTGGATCAAAAAACTTTGGTACATTTACACAATGGCATTCTATACAGCAGAAAGAAAGAAGGAACTTGTACCCTTTGCAACAACATGGATGGAACTGGAGAGTATTATGCTTAGTGAAATAAGCCAGCCAGTGAAGGACAGATATCATATGATCTCACCCATTACAGGACAATAATGAACAAAACTAACAACAAGTAAAACAGAACCAAATACATGAATACAGTGAATAGGCCTTCAGTGGTCAGGGGAAAGGGAATTGGGGGGATGGGGAGAGGCAGAGGCAAGGAAGGGGAGCAGTTTAGACAAGAACCTAGTATAAAGGAACCATGGACATGGATAACAGGTGGGATTGACTTTGGTGGGAATGGGTGGGTGGGGAGGGGGACAGAGGGGAGCAAAAAGGGGATGGATGTAATACAACAACAATAAAATTAAAAAAAAAAAGAAGAATAAGAAGAAAGGAAATAGAGAAGCCAAACAACTTTATATGCATGACTCATGGACATGAACTAAGGGGGGCATTGTTTGAGGGAATGGGGTACTGGATGTAAGGGGGCAAAAGGGGGGAATTGGGACAGCTGTAATAGCAAAATAAATAAAATGTATTAAAAAGTAAAAGGTTCACACACACAAAAAGTACGAATTCCCACAAAAGGAAAAAAAATACAAAAACAGTCTTCATCTATAAGAAGGTTACAGAAAGTGTTATAAAATCCATAATTTAACAGTAAAGAACTGCAAAGGGAAAACTTTATGTCTAGTTAAGATTTGTTATCTTAGTGCCAAATTGAGGAAAAACGATATTAATATGTAACATTTAATCATAGACCTCGAAAGAGTAGCCTCATTTATTCATATATCAATTTATGATATAGTTAAAACATAACAACTGAGAATAGAGTAATATTTTTAATAATAATTCTGTAGAAATACTGATAATTTCGTTGTTTTCCATTTTTTTAATCAACATCTAGAAGTATGAGCAAGTAGTAATTAGAAGAAGATAAAGGCAGTCAGAGATCTCCTAAAGGTAAAAAGAAAAGAGAATAGAAGAAAGAAAAAGCAAAAAGTTTCAAAAGTTCTTATCATATGAGCTAGGATATCAGGGAGGAACGGTGAAGACGTTAATAATTTATAAAACCTTTGTAGAAATGCAGGTTACCTTGTTCACAATTTTAATGAGAGCTATGTATGATAGGTACAACAACCATTGGTGGAATTGAAAAGTGTAGTAGTATTTTCAGAGTAATGAGGGAGAAATGGAATGAATATCAGTTGCATCTGACCGATTGAAGTAAAGGGGGGGAACAAGGTAGTAATATGAAAGCATGCAATAGTAGTATAATATCACATTAGTGTTTATTCTTTATTACAATGTATGGTGTAAATTCTATTTTTAAAAGGTAACTCTTCAATTACTTTAAAATAGAAAAGTAATATTTGTTTCAGAGATGGTTAAAATAGTGGCTGTATCTGTTACAGTTCTTCCTGAGCTTGTAAGTAAACTATGTCTGAAGTCTCTTTGAAGCTGAGTGTGTTCAGCCTTCCTTCTTGTTGGGCTAGGAATTTCAGTTTCAGCCCAAATCATGATAAAGCAACCAATATTAGATGTTTACATTTTGGATCTAATTTTTCCAGAAGGACTGGGTTTTTAAAATTAACACTTAAAGAAAAACTGCATATAAATAAAATTGCTGTTAAAGATTCCTTAGGAAGGTGTTGTATAGAACAGTGCCCAATCCTTTTGACACCAGGGGAGGGCTTTGTGGGAGACCAGTGTGGGGGTAGTAGGGAAGCTCAGGTAGTGAGCTTTGCTACTAGCATGTGCTGGTTTTCTTCCCCCCTAACCCCCCACAGTGGAGGAGGTGAGAGGAGGAGACAGGAGTCAGAACTCAGGTGAGTTTCCCATTCAGTTAGTGGTTCCTAACAGGCCAGAAGGAGTTCACAACAGTCTATGGCCTGGGGGGTGGAGACCCCTGATATAGGAAGTCTTACCAATCTTTTCCAAACTTATATCAAATCTTCATTGTACAGTTGAGTGGTTGCCTTATATTTAGGGAACTTTGGGCAACAAGCTGATCATAATTTAAAGTCAAAAAGAAAAAAAAAAAAAAAGAGAGAATTCACTGGGGCATCAACAGACTTACCTTCACTCAAAAGTGGCACTAACAGAACAGAATGGTGGGAAGAATCACCAGCATCATCTTCTTTCTCTGGCCAAATATGTAGAACAGAATTATCAAACACTACACACACATCTGCTTTAACTCCAGTGTGCTACTTGCACAGTCTAAGCTCCATTAAAACAAAAAACATGTATTAATTTGACTATATTTCACCCTTGTCTACTTCCTTAAAAATGTGTTCAGTTGGCATCAGCTACTTGAGAACACGCATTTTCAAGGGACATTTTGACCTTTTGTCAGAATAAGAAGTGACTTCAAGAATTCAAGACTGAAAACAAGTAGCACCCTTCTTGTTAAGACATTTAGTGTTAGGGATATTTATTGTATTCTCAAATCTTTAATACTAATCTCATAATTAATTTTTCTCTTGTCTAATGTGGCATCTGACTTAAGAGACTAAAATCAGGACAAATTAGATGCAAATACCTATCAGAATATTTAAAAATTGTGTGCATAAACATTCAAGTTCATGCATGTGGTCTGCTTTGTTAAAATGGAGAGCGCATTGCAAGTGTTTAATGAGGTGCCAGAACTGGAGACTAAATACATCCTCCTGTAATTTCACACCCATAATACATGTAGTTTGTGTGGAGAAAATTAAAATTTCCGGCTGCTATAGCAAAATTGCAGAAGTCCCCAATACACTTATAAATGATATTTCATTCCACATGGAAGAGATTAGGTCCACATCTGCTGCAGTTTAGCTGATGAACATGGAGTAGATGGTGTCAGGAATCATGCAGCCCTGGAGTCTAGTAGAAGAACAGGAGGCCACCACCCATGGAAGGACAAGGTTCAAATATTCTTATGGGACACCATTTAGTTAGGCTGACTGACTTCATTCAGCAAGATGAAACATTACAGGGTACTTCCTGCAAACTCATACATGATGGTTGCCTATACATGGCATTCAGATCTACTCTAGAAATATTTTATTCATAAATTTGAAGCCACCAGTTTTCGTGTGTCTCCATGGTAATGAAATATTATCAAAGATACAGAACCATTGCCATTGTAGGTCACTGTAGGCCTAATGGCAAGGAGATGGACTTGCTTAAGAGAAAGTAATGGTTGGAACGTGTGTAGGTGAATTAGCAAGAAATCTCAGCAAAGAGAATGGGGTTGTTACTAAATTGAATTCAATACTAGAGTGACACTGTCATATTAGTTGTAAAAAGAGGACAATTTTAAAGATTGCACACATATAAGAGCAATGTAGTATATTTTCAAAAAATGTTAATATAACATAAGGGCATGAGTATAGTCATAAGTCATTTTGATGTTTTAAATGACATTTTGTATTTGGTTTTATAGTATAACCCTCTGCAACATTTCTAAAACAGCAGTGGTTCTAATTATTATTAGCTTTATTGTTATTAGTCCTTGACATGGTGATTTTTTCTATAATTTGGTGTTTTCTTTTTCAAAACCCTTGGATCTCCTTGAAATGTGTTTAGAGTACAGAATTTTTTATTGATCATAAACCTAAATTGATTGAGGTTTCCAATGATGAAAAGTCTGATGTCTTCTCAGGTTTTATATTTTTGTCAAGATCTTGTGTTTACTTTGATTTTCATTTTTCTGATCATAATTTTGGATGTTACATTTCCTTCAGTGCAGTCATCTACATTTGGTTATTTAAAGCTTTGGTGGCCTACTTCCCAACCCTGAAGTAGCCTGGACCTTCAAAGTCTATCTTCTTAGTAATGAAGATGATTATTTTCAGTGATAAATTTACTTCACAGATGTTATTTTCTATACTGAAAATACTTTTGATTATAAGTTTATAAACATAGATTGCGATGAGTTTTTCTGACTTCTTCAAAAAAGTGTAGAGTAACATTTGGCTTAAAACGTTTACCTTAATTAGTTTGCTGAAACATTAATCCACTTATCCAGTGCTAGGGGACTCAACTTCTGTAATTTTTTATAGGCCTTTGAGCCATCTATAGAACTGAGAGTTTATATAGAATACAGCCACTAGATTAATTTCAGGAAAATAATGTGTAATGAGAAAGCACTCAGTAAAACAGAAATTGTACTTCATGAATCAGAAAAGAAGCATCTTTAATTACCTGAACATGGGGCAAATGCTGTGTTTACTACAATTAATCAGTTGCTGAAATCAAGCCTTTTATTATTATTGTCCTGAAAATCTACCCATTCTGCCTCTTTTCTGTCACTACTGTTCTATTTCAGGTATTTCAAGTCTGGACTATTGGCCTCTACTGGATAATTTTTCAACTACTTCCTTTTCTCTTTTAAAAAATTTAAATTGAATTTTATTGTTGTTATACCATATCCCATTTTCCTGCCCTCACTTCTCTCCCCTGCTCCACCATCCCCACACCACTCGCACAGTCAATCCCATGTGTTGTCCATGCCCATGGGTCATCGTGCTAGTTCTTTAACCAAACTGTTCCCCTTATTTGCCTCTCCCCCCCACCCATTCCATTGAAAGTCTCTGTATTCATGTCTCTGGTTATGTTTCGGTTGGTTGTTTTGTTCATTAGTCTCCTGTATGGGGCGAGATCATATGGAATTTGTCTTTCACTGACTGGCTTATTTTATTAAGCATCATACTCTACAGTTCCATCCATGTTTTCTCTAAAGGTAGTTTCTTCTTTCCTTCTGCTATGTAGTATTCCATTGTGTAAATATACCAAGGTTTTTTGATTGATTCATCCGCTTATGGGCATTTAGGCTATTTCCAGCACTTAGCTATTGTAAAAGCACTGCTATGAGCATAGGGGTACATAGGTTCTTCTGAATTGGTGTTTCAGG
>PVIW01018329.1:0-11885 GCA_004026585.1 Noctilio leporinus | reverse complement strand
AAATATCGGTTGTGATTTTTCCTCTGTTGTTTCTGGTTTTGTTTATTTGGGTCCCTTCCTTCTTTCTCTTGATGAGTCTGCTTAAAGGCTTGTCAATTTTGTTTTGTTTTGTTTTGTTTTGTTTTTTCAAAGAATCAGCTCCTAGATTTGTGGATTATTTGAATTGTAGTTTGAGTCTCTAAGTTATTCAGTTCTGCTCTGATCTTGATGATTTCCTTCCTCCTACTTGTTCTGGGATTTGTTTGTTGTTACTCCTCTTGCTCTAGCAGTTTTATGGTTAGGTTGTTTGTCTAAGCTTCTCTCCTTTTTAGGTAGGCCTGTATTGCTATGAATTTTCCTCTGAAGACTACCTTTGCTTTGTCCCATAGTTTCAGGCTGCTGTATATTCATTGTCATTTGTTTCCAGAAACTTCTTATGTCAACTTTGATTTAATTGTTTACCCATTCCTTCCTTAAAAGCATGTTATTCAGTCTCCATGAGTTAGAGTGCTTTTGGTTTTTCCCATGAGGTTAGTTTCTAGCTTCAATCCATTGTGATCTGAGAAGATGCTTGGTATGATTTCAATTTTCCTGTATTTGTGGAGGCTTGTCTTGTAACTTATCATGTGGTCTATCTTTGAGAATGTTCCAAGTGCATTTGAAAACAATGTGTATTTTGCTTCTTTGGGATGAAAGGTTCTTATATATCAGTTAGGTCCATTTCATCTAGAGTGTTGTTCAATGCCACAATACCCTCGGTGTTTGTTTGTTTGTTTGTTTGGAAGATCTGTCCATTGTTGATAATGGAATATTAAAATCCCCTACTATGAGTGTGTTGTTGTCTATATCTTTCTTGAA
Source organism: Noctilio leporinus (assembly GCA_004026585.1). Lineage (NCBI taxonomy): Eukaryota > Metazoa > Chordata > Mammalia > Chiroptera > Noctilionidae > Noctilio > Noctilio leporinus. The sequence continues at coordinate 11,048 of PVIW01018329.1, read as the reverse complement.
GTCCTCCAAGATTTTCCTTATATATTTGGGAGCTCCTAGTTTGGGTGCATATATGTTTACCAGAGTTATATCTTCTTGATGGATTGTTCCCCTAAGTATTATGAAATGTCCTTCTTTGTCTCTATTTATTTTTAATTTAATTTTATTGTTGCATTACATCCATCACCTTTTTACTCCCCTCTGTCCCCTTCCCCACCCACCCATTCCCCCACAAAGTCAATCCCATTCGTTGTCCATGTCCATGGTTCTTCCATGCTAGTTCCTTTTCTAAACTGCTCCCCTTCTTTGCCTCCTCCTCCCCCTTCCCCCTTCCCCCTTCCCTCTGCCCATTGAAGGTCTATTCATTGTATTCATGTATCTGGTTCTATTTTGCTTGCTTGTTTTTGTTTTGTTTTGTTTTTGTTCACTATTGTCCTGTAATGGGTGAGATCATATAGTATTTGTCTTTCACTGACTGGCTTATTTCACTTAGCATAATACTCTCCAGTTCCATCCATGTTGTTGCAAAGGGTAGGAGTTCTTTCTTTCTTTCTGCTGTATAGTATTCCATTGTGTAAATGTACCAAAATTTTTTGATTCAATCATCCACTGATAGGCACTTAGGCTGTTTCCAGCATTTGGCTGTTGTAAATAGCACTGATATGAACATAAGGGTACATAGGTCCTTATGCTTTGTCTCTTTTTATGGCCTTCATTGAAAATCTATTTTGTCTGAAATAAGTATTGCTATTCCTGCCTTTTTTTTTTTCATGTCCATTTGCTTGAGATATATTTTTCCATCCCTTTACTTTTAATCTGTGTCAGTTTTTGTTCTGAGGAGGGTCTCTTGAAGACAGCATATATGTCAATCATGTTTTCTTATGAATTCAGCTCACCTATGTCTTTTGTTTGGTACATTTAATCTGTTTACATTTAAGGTTATTAGTGATTGATACTCATTTCTTGCCAATTTTCCCCTTTGTACCTGTGTTCCACTCTGTTTCTCTTTGTCCCTTCATGTTTTAATAACAGACCCTTTAGCATTTCTTGTAATGCTGGTTTGGTAGAGATGTATTCTTTGGGTCTTCTTTTGTCTGTGAAACTCCTTATTTCTCCTTCCATTTTTTCTTTAAGATTTTATTATTTTTAGAGAGAGGCAGAGAGGGAGAGAGATATCAATGTACTGTTGCTTTTCACCTGTCTCCAGCTACAAACATGACTGGAGACCTGGCCTGCAACCTGAATATGTGCCCTGCCTGGGAATGAAACCAGCGACCTTTGGGTTCACAGGCTGGCACCTTATCTATCCACTGTGCCACCAGTAAGGGCTGTCCTTCCATTTTGAAAGAGAGCCTTGCTGGGTAGAGCATTCTTGGTTGCAGTCCTTTGTTTCCCATTACTTGGAATATTCTTTGCCATTCCCTTCTGGCTTGTATTGTTTCTGTTGACTAATCATTTGATAACCTTATCAGAGCCCCCTTATATGTTATTTGCTGTTTCTCTCTTGATGCTTTTAGGATTCTCTCTTTGTCTTTGAAATTTGCCATTTTAATTATAATGTGTCTTGGAGCGAGTCTGTTTGGATTTATCCTCATTGGGACCTTCTGTGCTTCCTGAACTTGATTAATGTTTTCACTCATCACGTTAAGGAAGTTTTCTGTCATTGCTTTTTGGAACAGGTTTTCCATTCCTTGTATCTCTTCTCCTTCTGGTATACCTACAATATGGCTGTTCTTGCGTTTCATGTTGTCCTGCAGCTCTCTTAAAACCCCTTCATTCTTGTTCAGCCTTTCTTCATTCTGTTGCACTGTGTTGGAATATTTTTCTACATTGTCCTCCAGCTCGCTGATCCAAAGCTCTGCTTCCTCTAGCCTGCTGTTGATTCCTTCTACTGTATTATTCAATTCAGAAATTGTATTATTCATTTTCTCCTGGCTCTTATTGATAGTTTCTATATCCTTTTTTTTAAAAGATTTTATTTATTATTTTTTAGAGAGAGAGGAAGGGACAGAAACAGAGAGGGAGAGAGACATCAATGTATGGTTGCTTTTCAACTGCTTCCAGCCATGGACCTCTATATCCTTTTTAATGCTGGTCTAGTTCTCAGTCTGTTCCTTATAGCTTCCCTGGAGTAGTTCCCCTGGAGTTGTTTGTAGTTTTCTCTGAGCTGGATGAGCTCATTGAGCTTCTCTATCATCATTATTTTGAATTTCACATATGATAGTTTGCTTGCCTCTGTTTCACTTAGTGATCTTTCTGGGGGTTCCTCCTTTCCTTTTCGTGATGGACTGTTTCTTTTTCTCCCTATTTTTAGGTTTTGTTGTAATCTAATCAGGTTGTGATCAGCTGCCAAGCTAAGGGACTGCTAGGCTGGAAGGATTGATTTAGTTGTAATCCTGTTGGTCTGTGATCCACCACCAGGCTCAGATGCAGCTTGGGGGGACAGACTGATTCTGTTGTAAATCAATGAATCAGATATCAAACTCAGACCCTGCTGGGCTAGCCAGAGGCTCAACTGTAATCCAGTGGATCAGCTGCCGGCTCAGATGCAGCTTGGTGGGGCAGATTCAGATATAAAGCAATGAAGCTGTGATCAGCCACAAGGATCAGGTGCCACTGGGCTAGGAAGCAAGGTCCAATTTTAATCCAATGAATCTGTGTTTGGCCACCAGGCTCAGGAGCCACTGGGCTTGGCTGAAAGTTTCTATTTTATTCCAATGAATCTGTGATCCACTGCCAGGCTAAGGGTCCACTTAACTAAACTGAAAGATTCAATTTTAATCCAATGGGTTTGTGATCAGCCGCCAGGCCCAGGACCCACTGGGCAGGACAAACAAACTCAGTTGTGAGCCATTGAATTCACGATCAGCCACCGGGCTCCCTTGCCAATGTGCAGGGCTGACTGACTGACCCAGCTGTAAGTCTGAGAGTTTTTAATCAGCTGCCAGGCCCAGGCACTGCTGGGCAAGAGATATCTCTTTAGGTGTCAACTATTCTATCTATGCTCAGACAGGGCAGGACAGGAGAGGTTTATTTAGATGTAAGTCAAAGAATTGTGTTCAGGTGCCATGCTCGGGCACTGCTGGGCAGGACAGACTGCTTCCAGTGGTTGGGGCTATGAGGATCCCTTATAAGGAAGCCACTTGGTGCAGCATGGTCTGCCTGAAGTGTGGGCAATGAGTCAGCACCGGGATCCCCACAGCTGCTTCCCCACTTCTCTCCTCCAAGCCACTGCCCCAAACTCTCCTCAGGTGCCTCCAGCCCACTCTGCCCTCCCTTCCACTGGAGCCCAGGGTAGGTGGGTTCCAGTGTATTTCCATTGTGGTCACCATAGTAGTTCTCTGTCTCCAGGGTTCTCTCATGCCAGCAAACTCCATGGCTTTCTGCCCTTCTCAGTTGGATGCTGCTCTCCTCTCCTCCGTGTTGCTGGAGGCTGGAAACCCCAGCTGGGGGACCAGAACCCACCCTTCTCAGGTGATGCCCCCAGCTCCATTGGTTTGGCTGCTGCCTCCAGTGGGGGCCCAGCCAGCCCTCTCACGATTCCTACCAGTCATGTTGTGACGAAGCATCCTCTTCTGTTCTGTCTGTGGTTATAGGACTTCTTTCTAGCTGGTGTTCTGTTGGTATTTCCAGCCGACTTTTTCTCCAAAAAAGTAACTTTCTGCCCTTCTCAACTGGATGCTGCTCTCTTCCCCTTCATGTTGCTAGAGGCCAGGACACCTAGCTCTAGGAGATCATAACCCACCGTTCTCAGGTGGAGCCCCTGGCTTCGCAGCTAGCCCCAGCCAGCCCCAACCAGCCCCCTAGTGTTTCTGCAATTCCTACCAGTCACGTTGTGATGCAGCACCCTCTTATGCTCTGTCTGTGGTTATAGGACTTCTTTCCAGATGCTGTTTTTGGTAATTTTAGCTGACTTTTTCTCCAAAAAAGTAATTTGAGATGCCACCTTGGAGGAGAATGGTGTAGCTCCACTTACTCCTCCACCATCTTGTCAGCTCCCTTTTTCCAATAAATGTATAATTCTCCCCAAATATAGTCAGAAAAGAGAAGAGAAAATATCTATTCCCTGGAAAATCCTCTCTGTGGCAGACAGCCTCTGATATGGCCCCCAGTAATCCCCACTTCCTGTTATACACACCCTTGTATGATCCCCTGCTCTTGAGTACAGGCAGAATTATTGACTCTGTAATGTGTCAAATACAGCAGAAGTTATGGGGGTTCATTTTCAAGATTAGGTTACAAAAAGACTATGACGTTTATCTGGGACACTGTTGACTCTCCCTATTGTCAACAGTTGCTTTGTTTTGAGAACACTCAGGCCCATGTGATGAGGAACAAAGTTTTTTCAGTCCCATTAACAGGTATAGAGTGAGATTAGAAGCAAATTCTCCAGTCCAAGCCAAGATTTGATATGACTACTAATGCTCTGAAAAATGGCTTGACTGTAACCTCAGAAGAGATCTGAACTGAGACACACTCAAGTAAACTGTGTCCAGAAGTCCTGACCCATAGAAACTGAGAGTAAAGAAATTTTTGTTGTTTTAAGCAGCTAAGTTGTGGAAAATGTGTTAAACAGCAATAGATAACTTTTACATTCTCCTTGATTTCACTAATATTATTCTGGGTACACTCTGGGAGATGGAATCTGAAATTTGGTTTTCTTCTTTCTTAATTTTTCATCAGCTTTATTGAGGTATCATTTACATGCTATTTAATTCATCAATTTGAAGTGTATTATTCAATGGTTTTCAGTATATTTAGAGTTTTGCAAACTTCACCACAATAAAATTTAGCATGTGTTCCTTTTGTTGCATACCAGGACAATTTCCAGAAACTTTTAATTAAAAGTAATCATTTCACCAGTTTCCCCAAGGACCTGGCCCATCTTGCTCCTCACTGTCATGCCAGAAGTAGAGCCCCATCTCCTTTCTACAGATTGAGGACCTAACTCAACCTTGGGAAGTCTTGGAATAAATTATGCCAGATAAGTTAGGTACTGGTTTTTTTGTTTTTTTTTTTTTTTTCTCTCTTGAGATATACCACTTTTGAATAAGTCAAAAAATCTGTAAAGAAGAATTGAGGCCCTTCCACAACAAGGATGTGGGGATATATCCTGGTAAGTTGAGTGAGAGGAGGCTTGACTCTTTCTAGGACATAGAGGCTGTGCTTAGAGTACTTGTCCAATCATTTGGGAAAAAATATTGTTATTTCTGTCCCAGCATCCAAAACAATTACCAGATTTCTCTAGCACCACTGAATTTATGCTCAAACTTTTAAGACACCCCATGGACTTTAAAGTTTAAAGATTAAATAAACTTAGCAACTTAGAAATATGGTATGCAATTCCAAGAAAACTTATTGGGCACCTTTTGTGTCTAGAGAACTATCACTAAACATTCTATGACTACAAAAAAAGAAGTCAATGACAAGGGGAGCTTGCAAAATATTAAGACAGAAAATGGATACTTATGAAACAGCCAGAATAATTATTTAAAAATATTAATAAGTTTAAGCAATATGCCATTCTATAAACACATGACAGGTATGGAAGATAAGTTCTGAGCATGTCATCTTAGTAAGTAAAGGCTTCTAAGAGGAGACATGTCCTGCTATGGTACTTGAAAAAAAAAGTGACATGAGTTTATATGGTTAAGATGTTGATTACAACTAATATTACATGACAGTTAAACAATCTAATCCTAACTTATCTGTCTGCATTCATAGTTATTTGTAAAACAGCAGATACAATGTTTTATTATGCAATAAACAGTGACTTAGATTTATTTTAGAAATTTGAAAAGAGGGTAAATAAAATGATGGTTTCATTTACAGGAAGTTATTCAAGCAAATGCAGTTTTGTACATGCACATCCATTTTTACCCTATCCTGATTATTTAAAACCCAACACCTTTGGTATATAAATTGTGTTTAATGACACTTGCCAGACATTTAATTATTGGATGTTACACATAATGTTTAGACACTTTTACTTGTAAAAGCTTAAAATCCTGTCATCCTGTCAACAGCCACATTTACAATATGTCCCTTTTAAAAGTCAGAAGCAAATGGTAGAAGTTCCTCCTTTCTTTAGGCTGCATAGGATGGAGCTAGAGAGTATCATGCTTAGTGAAATTAACCAGGCAGCAAAAGTTAAATACCATATGTTCTCACTTAATACAGGAGACTCACAAACAAAACATATATGTGAGCAGAAAGAACCAAGAGACATGGAAAAATAAAGGAGCAGAGTGATGGTGACTAGAGGGAATGGGGAGAAGGGGGAAAGTGACAGAGGGATCAGATGAGGCACTATCATGGAGGACCCATGGACATGGAAATGATCTGGGGTTGACTCAAAGAGGGAGGCAGGGAGGGGGCCAAGGGGGGCAAAGGAATAAATGAAACAATTGTAATACAACAATAAATAAAACTAAATTTAAAATAATTTTCAAAATGTCAGAAACAATAGATTGGACTCAATCTAACACTTAATCAATAGGTTTTCTCAGTTAACAAACAGAAAAACCAAGGGTTCTGGGAAAATATTGGAGGAATAAGCTTAGCTACAACAATCTCCTCCCAGATCCCATCAGGAGTTACTTTTTTGGAGAAAAAGTCGGCTGGAAATACCAACAGAACACCAGCTAGAAAGAAGTCCTATAACCACAGACAGAACAGAAGAGGATGCTTCGTCACAACATGACTGGTAGGAATCGTGAGAGGGCTGGCTGGGCCCCCACTGGAGGCAGCAGCCAAACCAATGGAGCTGGGGGCATCACCTGAGAAGGGTGGGTTCTGGTCCCCCAGCTGGGGTTTCCAGCCTCCAGCAACACGGAGGAGAGGAGAGCAGCATCCAACTGAGAAGGGCAGAAAGCCATGGAGTTTGCTGGCATGAGAGAACCCTGGAGACAGAGAACTACTATGGTGACCACAATGGAAATACACTGGAACCCACCTACCCTGGGCTCCAGTGGAAGGGAGGGCAGAGTGGGCTGGAGGCACCTGAGGAGAGTTTGGGGCAGTGGCTTGGAGGAGAGAAGTGGGGAAGCAGCTGTGGGGATCCCGGTGCTGACTCATTGCCCACACTTCAGGCAGACCATGCTGCACCAAGTGGCTTCCTTATAAGGGATCCTCATAGCCCCAACCACTGGAAGCAGTCTGTCCTGCCCAGCAGTGCCCGAGCATGGCACCTGAACACAATTCTTTGACTTACATCTAAATAAACCTCTCCTGTCCTGCCCTGTCTGAGCATAGATAGAATAGTTGACACCTAAAGAGATATCTCTTGCCCAGCAGTGCCTGGGCCTGGCAGCTGATTAAAAACTCTCAGACTTACAGCTGGGTCAGTCAGTCAGCCCTGCACATTGGCAAGGGAGCCCGGTGGCTGATCGTGAATTCAATGGCTCACAACTGAGTTTGTTTGTCCTGCCCAGTGGGTCCTGGGCCTGGCGGCTGATCACAAACCCATTGGATTAAAATTGAATCTTTCAGTTTAGTTAAGTGGACCCTTAGCCTGGCAGTGGATCACAGATTCATTGGAATAAAATAGAAACTTTCAGCCAAGCCCAGTGGCTCCTGAGCCTGGTGGCCAAACACAGATTCATTGGATTAAAATTGGACCTTGCTTCCTAGCCCAGTGGCACCTGATCCTTGTGGCTGATCACAGCTTCATTGCTTTATATCTGAATCTGCCCCACCAAGCTGCATCTGAGCCGGCAGCTGATCCACTGGATTACAGTTGAGCCTCTGGCTAGCCCAGCAGGGTCTGAGTTTGATATCTGATTCATTGATTTACAACAGAATCAGTCTGTCCCCCCAAGCTGCATCTGAGCCTGGTGGTGGATCACAGACCAACAGGATTACAACTAAATCAATCCTTCCAGCCTAGCAGTCCCTTAGCTTGGCAGCTGATCACAACCTGATTAGATTACAACAAAACCTAAAAATAGGGAGAAAAAGAAACAGTCCATCACGAAAAGGAAAGGAGGAACCCCCAGAAAGATCACTAAGTGAAACAGAGGCAAGCAAACTATCATATGTGAAATTCAAAATAATGATGATAGAGAAGCTCAATGAGCTCATCCAGCTCAGAGAAAACTACAAACAACTCCAGGGGAACTACTCCAGGGAAGCTATAAGGAACAGACTGAGAACTAGACCAGCATTAAAAAGGATATAGAGGTCCATGGCTGGAAGCAGTTGAAAAGCAACCATACATTGATGTCTCTCTCCCTCTCTGTTTCTGTCCCTTCCTCTCTCTCTAAAAAATAATAAATAAAATCTTTTAAAAAAAAGGATATAGAAACTATCAATAAGAGCCAGGAGAAAATGAATAATACAATTTCTGAATTGAATAATACAGTAGAAGGAATCAACAGCAGGCTAGAGGAAGCAGAGCTTTGGATCAGCGAGCTGGAGGACAATGTAGAAAAATATTCCAACACAGTGCAACAGAATGAAGAAAGGCTGAACAAGAATGAAGGGGTTTTAAGAGAGCTGCAGGACAACATGAAACGCAAGAACAGCCATATTGTAGGTATACCAGAAGGAGAAGAGATACAAGGAATGGAAAACCTGTTCCAAAAAGCAATGACAGAAAACTTCCTTAACGTGATGAGTGAAAACATTAATCAAGTTCAGGAAGCACAGAAGGTCCCAATGAGGATAAATCCAAACAGACTCGCTCCAAGACACATTATAATTAAAATGGCAAATTTCAAAGACAAAGAGAGAATCCTAAAAGCATCAAGAGAGAAACAGCAAATAACATATAAGGGGGCTCTGATAAGGTTATCAAATGATTAGTCAACAGAAACAATACAAGCCAGAAGGGAATGGCAAAGAATATTCCAAGTAATGGGAAACAAAGGACTGCAACCAAGAATGCTCTACCCAGCAAGGCTCTCTTTCAAAATGGAAGGACAGCCCTTACTGGTGGCACAGTGGATAGATAAGGTGCCAGCCTGTGAACCCAAAGGTCGCTGGTTTCATTCCCAGGCAGGGCACATATTCAGGTTGCAGGCCAGGTCTCCAGTCATGTTTGTAGCTGGAGACAGGTGAAAAGCAACAGTACATTGATATCTCTCTCCCTCTCTGCCTCTCTCTAAAAATAATAAAATCTTAAAGAAAAAATGGAAGGAGAAATAAGGAGTTTCACAGACAAAAGAAGACCCAAAGAATACATCTCTACCAAACCAGCATTACAAGAAATGCTAAAGGGTCTGTTATTAAAACATGAAGGGACAAAGAGAAACAGAGTGGAACACAGGTACAAAGGGGAAAATTGGCAAGAAATGAGTATCAATCACTAATAACCTTAAATGTAAACAGATTAAATGTACCAAACAAAAGACATAGGTGAGCTGAATTCATAAGAAAACATGATTGACATATATGCTGTCTTCAAGAGACCCTCCTCAGAACAAAAACTGACACAGATTAAAAGTAAAGGGATGGAAAAATATATCTCAAGCAAATGGACATGAAAAAAAAAAAGGCAGGAATAGCAATACTTATTTCAGACAAAATAGATTTTCAATGAAGGCCATAAAAAGAGACAAAGCATAAGGACCTATGTACCCTTATGTTCATATCAGTGCTATTTACAACAGCCAAATGCTGGAAACAGCCTAAGTGCCTATCAGTGGATGATTGAATCAAAAAATTTTGGTACATTTACACAATGGAATACTATACAGCAGAAAGAAAGAAAGAACTCCTACCCTTTGCAACAACATGGATGGAACTGGAGAGTATTATGCTAAGTGAAATAAGCCAGTCAGTGAAAGACAAATACTATATGATCTCACCCATTACAGGACAATAGTGAACAAAAACAAAACAAAACAAAAACAAGCAAGCAAAATAGAACCAGATACATGAATACAATGAATAGACCTTCAATGGGCAGAGGGAAGGGGGAAGGGGGAAGGGGGAGGAGGAGGCAAAGAAGGGGAGCAGTTTAGAAAAGGAACTAGCATGGAAGAACCATGGACATGGACAACGAATGGGATTGACTTTGTGGGGGAATGGGTGGGTGGGGAAGGGGACAGAGGGGAGTAAAAAGGTGATGGATGTAATGCAACAATAAAATTAAATTAAAAATAAATAGAGACAAAGAAGGACATTTCATAATACTTAGGGGAACAATCCATCAAGAAGATATAACTCTGGTAAACATATATGCACCCAAACTAGGAGCTCCCAAATATATAAGGAAAATCTTGGAGGACTTCAAGAAAGATATAGACAACAACACACTCATAGTAGGGGATTTTAATATTCCATTATCAACAATGGACAGATCTTCCAAACAAACAAACAAACAAACACCGAGGGTATTGTGGCATTGAACAACACTCTAGATGAAATGGACCTAACTGATATATAAGAACCTTTCATCCCAAAGAAGCAAAATACACATTGTTTTCAAATGCACTTGGAACATTCTCAAAGATAGACCACATGATAAGTTACAAGACAAGCCTCCACAAATACAGGAAAATTGAAATCATACCAAGCATCTTCTCAGATCACAATGGATTGAAGCTAGAAACTAACCTCATGGGAAAAACCAAAAGCACTCTAACTCATGGAGACTGAATAACATGCTTTTAAGGAAGGAATGGGTAAACAATTAAATCAAAGTTGACATAAGAAGTTTCTGGAAACAAATGACAATGAATATACAGCAGCCTGAAACTATGGGACAAAGCAAAGGTAGTCTTCAGAGGAAAATTCATAGCAATACAGGCCTACCTAAAAAGGAGAGAAGCTTAGACAAACAACCTAACCATAAAACTGCTAGAGCAAGAGGAGTAACAACAAACAAATCCCAGAACAAGTAGGAGGAAGGAAATCATCAAGATCAGAGCAGAACTGAATAACTTAGAGACTCAAACTACAATTCAAATAATCCACAAATCTAGGAGCTGATTCTTTGAAAAAACAAAACAAAACAAAACAAAACAAAATTGACAAGCCTTTAAGCAGACTCATCAAGAGAAAGAAGGAAGGGACCCAAATAAACAAAACCAGAAACAACAGAGGAAAAATCACAACCGATATTT
>PVIW01018328.1:0-11886 GCA_004026585.1 Noctilio leporinus | reverse complement strand
ACAAATGGGACTATATCAAATTGAAAAGTTTCTGTTCAGCTAAAGAAAATATCAGCAAAATTCAAAGGGAACCAACTGTATGGGAAAACATAATTGCCAATGATACCTCAGACAAGGGTCTGATCTCCAAAATATATAAAGAACTAATGTGACTCAACACCAGGGAGACAGACAGCCCAATTCAAAAATGGGCAAAGGATCTGAACAGACAACTCACTGAGGAAGATATACAAAGGACCCAGAGGCATATGAAAGAATGCTCAACATCACTAGTCATCAGAGAGATGCAAATTAAAACTGCATTAAGATACCACCTCACACCTGTCAGAACGGCAATCATCAGCAAATCAACAAACAACAAGTGTTGGTGAGGATGTGGGGCAAAGGGAACCCTCATACACTGTTGGTGGGAATGTAGGCTGGTGCAGCCACTGTGGAAAACAGTATGGGGTTTCCTGAATAAACTGAAAATGGAACTGCCTTTTGATCCAGTGATTCCACTACTCGGACTATACCCAAAGAATCCTGAAACACCAATTCATAAGAACCTATGCACACCTATGTTCATAGCGGCACTCTTTACAATAGCCAAGTGCTGGAAACAGCCTAAGTGCCCATCAGTGGATGATTGGATCAAAAAACTTTGGTACATTTACACAATGGAATTCTATATAGCAGAAAGAAAGAAGGAACTTGTACCCTTTGCAACAACATGGATGGAACTGGAGAGTATTATGCTTAGTGAAATAAGCCAGTCAGTGAAGGATAAATATCATACAATCTCACCCAGTATGGGACAATAATGAACAAAACTAACAACAAGCAAAACAGAACCAAGTATATGAATACAAGGAATAGGCCTTCAGTGGTCAGGGGGAACGGGGTTGGGGGGTGGTGAGGTAGAGGCAAAGAAGGGGAGCAGCTTAGACAAGAACCTAGTATAAAGGAACCATGGACATGGACAACAGGTGGGATTGACTTTGGGGGGAATGGGTCGGTGGGGAGGGGGACAGAGGGGAGCAAAAAGGGGATGGATGTAATACAACAACAATAAAATTTAAAAAAAAACCTAACTAAATAAAAAAAAAAATGAATTATAGATAGTACCTTTAGGGCATATTTTGATGACATATATCATTAGACTATATGAGTATATATTAATATATTCTAATATTATGTATTTATTATGTATATATAATAAATCCTCCTTTGAAATCCAAAGATGAAATAAAGGAAAACAAAGAAAAATCCATAATGAATGTGCTCTCTGTTTTTTTCATGTATCTTTGTTTCATGCAGATTTTTCTCAAAGATGAATCATAAAAAATAGTGACATCAGAGTTTGTACTGGCAAAAGCCGACAGTGACCAATTGGGTATTATGGTATTGCTGAAACATCATTAATGTTCTTCATAAAAATGGCCACTTTTGTCCTGGCCGGGTGGCTTGGTTGGTTGGCGCATTGCCCCATTCACCAAAAGGTTGTGGGCTTGATTCCTGATTAGAGCACATAGCTAGGTTGTGGGTGTGATCCCTGGTCAGTGCAAGACAGCCAATTGCTGTTTCTTAATTACATTGATGTTTCTCTCTCCCTCTCTTTCCCTTCCTCTCTCTCTAAAAATCAATAAAAACATATCCTTGGTTGTGAATTAAAAAAAAAAAAAAGCTACTCTTTTTCATCTAGGCATATGTTAAGCTTATACCTCTTCATTCCCTTGGAAAGGAGAATGATCATGTGACCGAGTTTGGCCAATGGAATATGAGCTCATGTGCCATCGGTCACATCTATGCTGAAGCTTTAAAAGCTAGTGTGCAATTTGCCCCTTCCCTTCCTTGATGAGCTCATGAAAACAGGGATCAAGATGGAGTAGAGATGGATCTGAGGGATTATGAAACATAGGATGTGGGAAACTTTGATTTTGTTAAGCCACTATGATTTAAGGGTTGTTATTGGAAGAAACCTACCCTATCCACAGTGTTTAATCATCCTCCTGAGTGTGAGGAGGATTAATACCAAAATCCATGGATGCTCAAGTTCCTTATATAAAATAGTGTAATATTTGCATATAATTAGTGTACAGCAAGACATGCCTACAGGTCACTTCATTTGCATGGATTCAGCATGGTGCTCTGCATGTGGCAAATTCAAGTTTTGCTTTTTGGAAATTCTGAGATTTAAAAAAAGATTTTATTTATTATTTTTACAGAGAGGGGAAGGGAGAGAGACATCAATGTATGGTTGCCTTTCACCTGCCTCCAGCTATGGACCTGCCTGGAGACTTGGCTTGCAACCTGGTTATGTGACCTGGCTGGGAATCAAACCAGAGACCTTTGGGTTCACAGGCCAGTGCCTTATCCACTGTGTCACTAGCCAGGGACAATTTCTGGGATTTTAAAAAGAATATTTTCAATCTCCAGTTGGTTTAATTTGTAGATGCAGACCCTGTGGATATGAAGGGTAGACTATACACATAAATTTACTTAATTACCCAGATGGGATTTTTAGAATTTCATGTCAAAAAGCATAAGGCATAGTCAAGTTCCAAAGCCCCAAGAGAGAGTTTTTTATGCATTCTTGTAATGCAGCCATCCACAGGTCATTATTTTCTCTCTTACTCAATATCTTTTAATATTAAATAAAGCTTCTCTCAATATGCCCTGAAATTTTGTTTATTTGGAGTCCTTGAGCTCTTTTTAAACATAACTCATCCAAATGGATGGGCTTTTGGTGAGCCAGGAGGTACTCACTTCATCAGGCAGACTGGGTTTCCCTGCCTTGAACCATGCATCAATTAAGTCCCATTGAACTGTCATTATTTTAGGAAACTGATAGATGCTTCTTTTGTTACTTTAGTCTTTTAGGTCTCTTGCTTGCCTCTTGTGAAGTCAGCTAAATCTTTCCCTTATGCTTGTGGTTTCATCATCCTGCCATTGCTCTGGTTGTTGAGACCCCAAATAACTCTTCCCAGACCTCTGATTTGACTTTTGCATATTTTTGCAAGTCTTCACTCATATGCTGGTGCACTTATTCAGAGTCTGGAAGAATCTTATCTGCTGTTGGTAGTTGCTTTGACCTTAGGAGACCCTGGCTACTTAGCAGTTCAGAAGAAAGCAGATTAGCGACCAGGGTATTTGGATGGTGACAGAAAATCAATACATATCAGAGGGGACAGAGCGGTTCATTGAGTTGGATGTTGGCTGATATCCCAAAGAACAATGAGGAAATAGAAATGAATCTTTTATTCAAAGTCTCAAAATGAGAAACATTAGGAATAATACAGACACTTACCAGATACCATTGCTTTGTAAATAGAGGATCATTCATGTTGATGTCGATCTCATTGATATCTCTATACCCTCGCTTTTTCCGGTGGAATCCTTCTTGCTGCAAGGCTATCTTTACCTGGAATGACAATACTAACATATTACCTGAATATCAACCTAAACATCCCTCTTTTGAAATTTATTTCCATGAATTCAAGTTCCATTTGTATATAAAATGTTTATTTTTTTTTCCTCAGCAGAAGCCAATCTCATGTCATGTACACTTTATGATTATTTTCCAAGAGCGCTTACTACAGGCTTGGTGATGACTCTAAGTGAGTTTCCTTAAAATCAGAATTAGCTGGGGAAAAAGACTTTCAAGGCAGATAAGGTGGTAAGGTCATTAAGTAAAATAAAACAAAGCAAACAAATGCTTCTCTAAAGAAAAGGAGAGTGATATGGATTCAGGGAGGGAGAGTAAAACCTTATAGCTTATTTTTCTGGAGGGCTTCTCAGCCTTCCCATTTGTTAGGAGTACTGTGCTATCATATTCAGGAATCCACCCAAAACAAAAACAAACAAAAGTCTGAGTGGAGAGCCAGTAAGTCCATAGCAAAGCTCCAGGAGATAAGTGAGGGACCTTTGAATCTGATGGATAGTACTGTGGTCCTTGCAATAACATTTCATTTTTGGACAGTAAAACAGAACCCTATGCCCTTGAGTGGAAGAGAATTTAGGAACTGAGCTAATTCAGTCAGGCTCCTGGCAACAGCTAGGCTATATCTCAATCAGGAAACATTCTTTCACTTGGGTGAAAACTAATTTATCATCCAATAGCTGTGGACAGTTTCTGAAGTCTACAAACTCAAGGACTATGCAAATATATAAAAAAGTATGTGCTGAATACTTACCACTTTTTAAAATTATATTTTGCAGCCCAACATTTATTTCCCTTTTTTTTTTTTTTTTTTACCAATCTTCCCAGTATATTTGGGAGATTACCTAGGGTCCACCAGGTTCTGAGTTAGTGGAAGTGAAATTTGAGGCACCTGACTTGCTGTAAAGAAACTGAAGGCTCTCTCTGCCTTAAAGGTGCCTCACTAAATATGTCTTTTCCAGGATTTGAATCCTATAGGCCAGCCCTGGGGCTCTCTTAAAACTAATCCTTCAGCCTCCTGTAGATTATAAGCTCTTCCTACCTTTCCAACAAATTCTCTTTTGCTTAAGTGATACAGAATCAACTCCTGTTGCTTGCAATCATGAACTCTGAAATGGAACAAAAGGATCCAAGTCAAAGTGGTAGTGGTCAGGGAAGAATGAAGAAATCACTGGTATGACCAAAACCCTTCCCTTCCTGCTTCTCTGGAATGTGGAAGAGCACTGTGGGAGGGTAGCTCCTCACTTCCTGGCTCTACACACTCACACAGAAGGTCTGGGGCTCATTTGCCAGAAAAACTCTAAACTCTATACAAAATGCTAAATACACACACACACACACACACACATATATATATACATATATATATATATGCAGATAGTGCTAGGTGTGACATTTGCTCTATAAGTTCTTTGAAAGTATTTCAGCAAGAGACAAGAGACATTCACTGTGGCATGGTTTAGAAAAAAATCCCAAAGAAGTAGCAGAAGTATTGAAAGTGGATAACTGGATATTTTTTATAATAGCAAAATCTGGACACAACTAGTATCCATCAAATGGAGATAAATTATAATTCAAATATGCACATTTGTGTGTGTGTTTATGTGGTATATATAAATATATATTTGTATTGCATTATGCATGTAATATATGGTATATGTCTTCTAAGAAGCAGATGCCAAGATGGGATTAAACATGCAAGGAGTTTATTAGGGGAAGGAATGCGAAACACTGTGTTGTCAGTCTGGCCCTGTAAAGGTAAGAGTGTACAAGGTTGGGCAAAATTGTCCTTGGCTGCCCCATTATGTAAGAAAGCTTTGGCTAGGCTGTTGGGGATCCAAAGTCAGCGATGAGAGGACCCTTGTGTTTCCCAGAGGTGGGCATGCCCTCCTGCCAAGCTTAGTCACTGGCAGGAGGAGCCATAGCCATGTGGCCTGGTGCTGACATGCTGATAGATTTCAGAGCTCAGCAGCTGGTGTCCCTGGTCAATAACTTTCTGGAGATAGAGGTGTATGTCACATGTTCTCACAGTTGCCACAGAATCTATACATACATTTATATGTGTGTCTCTGTGCATATGTGTATTCATTAGTGTAAAACAATTAAAATGTCCAAGTCAATGTCATTTTCAACCTGGAGAGAGTGAGATATACCCCTCTTAAAACTCCCCTTTCTTTACTGTGAAAGGAGATACAATAGTCCCCCTTATCCACATTTCAAGATCAATGGATGCCTGAAACTGCAGATAGTACTATAGTTTTTCCTATACACACATACCTTTTCAATTTTTGGAAAAAAAAAACCAACAACAAAATACTTTACAGCTTCTCTTTGGCATATCTGAATTACCAGCATCACTTGTGCTTCAGGGCCAGAGCAAATAGGAGTTTTGAACACAAGTGCTGTGATACCTCCTCAGTCAATTTGATAATTGAGAAGGCTACTGACTAATGAGGGGGTGAGGGATAGCATATATTGTGTGGACACACTGGACAAAGAGATGATTCACATCCTGGGCAAGTCAAAGTGGGACAATGCAAGATTTCAATAATTTACTCAGAAAGAAGTGCAATTTAAAACTTACAAACTATTCATTTCTGGAATTTTTCATTAGTATTTTCTGACCAACATTGATTGCCAGTAAATGAAACTATGGATAGCAAAGCCATGGATAAGGGTGGTTACTCTATTCAAATAAGTGTGCCATTTTTAACTTGGGAAGGAAGGATCCTGAATTCGGCCATCTCATCTTCCCATTTTGGTCCCACAGCCAGGCCTTTATCTGCTCTACTCACTAGTGAGAGGCAGTGACTAGCTTGCATTGAGGGATTCCCATTATATTAGATTCATTGTCAGGAACAAATTCATTGAGATAGCACCTTCTCTCTGATAGGATCTTTGCTAAGCAACACTGTCTACTATGTGAAAGTTTAAAAACTCTGATCTGTAGGTTGTTTCCCAGCAGCATAAAAACAGGAAGACACATCAGATTTCATCTTTTTAAATAACAGTACAGAAACAACTATTCTAATATCACTCCAAATTCAATTAGATCAAGTACATCCTAATTATAAAACTTTAAATTCATTTCCATAAAATTAATTTTTAATTTCATAAATTAGGTTTTAATGGTGACCAGCAATTCGGAATGTAGGCCTCTGTGGACACCACCTTTACTTGCAACTCAAGAGTGCCAAAACATAACCTAAGTGTCTATAATTTTGCATCTTCTGTTTCCAAAAAGTAGCACTTACAAGACTTCAGAGGGCTTTCTGAATACATTAACTTATATTCATATCCCCAATGAACCCCAGCTACAAATCAAAGAGAGATGAACATCTTTAAGACATGTTTTAATTTGTTACACACAAATAACCGAAGAACAGATTTTTCGCTCTCCCACAATAATACCACATAATACCACTAATTGCTTTTATTTTTCTGGGTTCTTTCCAATCTGAATTTGCATTCAAATTTAATTTTTCCATAATAGTAATCAGACTATAGATAACATTGTGCCTTTCTTCCTCACTATATATCGAACCATTGGCATTTTAATATGCTGCTATACAGCTCTCACATTTTAATTTTAATGGCTATCTAAATATTCCATAGAGTAATGTACCATAATTTACCAATAATTTCCCTCTTATTGGTCATTTGGATTATTTTCTATCATAAGTAAAATTACCAGGAGCAGAAATGAGGTTATAAACTATTTTTAAAGACTGCTAGGGAAGATTTGGGTGTTATAATTCCATTTCTGAGAAAGCCCTAAATGTCAGAGAAGTATTCCTAGTGTCTATATTCCTTCCTCACATTATGACTAAAAGGCCAATTTTATTCTCTCTTCCTCCTCCTCTTAATTGTAACCTTTCACACATGATGCCTTTCTTTACCACTTACAATGACATGCATTCAACTTAATTATCACTTCTTACCTTCACAAAAAAATAGTGTAAAGGTACCTTTGGTATTTTATTTTAGAATACTTCCCCTAACTTGGTCCATGGGCCTGTTTATACCAGTAAAAAATATAAGAAAGCAGGAGTGTTTGTTACTGGGTATTATTTTATTAAAACTGAACACATGAATATTCTACAATTTTGGTTAAACTTTTAAACCTGGATTTGACACATGTGCACAGCACAGATTTTACTTGAGCAACTCCACCATGCCCTTCTCCTTCCATCCCTCTCCTCAATTTAGAATTTTTCAGTCATCTGAAAAATTTTTCTGTGCATCTAAAATGTGCATACTAGAATGAGGCAGATTCTATCTCTGCATATTAGCATAATATTTTAAAAGTTACATTAGCAAGGTAATTTCACTACATTTAATCTTCTCAACAAAACTGTGGTGTGTTATAGTTACAGTTGAGGAAACAGAGGTTCAGAGAGCATCATCTAACAGTTGAAAACATGGTGGAATCACCCAGGTTGAACACTTCTAAATGCTATGAAATTTTCACTAAGCCATGTTGCCTCTTCCTAAGGCACAGAACACAGTCAACCTTCCAGTATCTGGGATGGCTGAACAGTGGATGCATCTCTCTAAGGATCAGGTTCTGGATTGCTTCCTTATTGGGCTGATGATTAAACAGCTGCTAATTAACATGGACTGTGCTGAGAAGGGGATGGGCCAGGGAAAAGGGGGACAATAGGGAAACCTATGTCAAAGGGCATAGATAGCCCGGGCTGATGGCTCAGTGTACAGGTGCTGGCCTGCACTGGCTTGATTCCCTAGCCCAGGGCACATAACCAGGTTCAAACCAGGTCTCCAGCCATGTCTGTATGTCTGTAGCTGGAGGCAGGTGAAAGGCAACCATACATTGATGCTTCTCTGCCTGTCTTCCTCCCTCCCTCCCTGCTCTTCTTGCTAATAATGACGAATAAAATCTTTTTTTTTAAAACAGGGCATAGGTAACATCTAGGATTGAAATGAACACTATTGTACTGTGTTGCTTCTGTGCTACTACTTCATATTGAGGTTTTTGGTTAGGTTCAAATGAGATAATTCAGATAACGCGTAACACCTGGCTCAAAGTATGAAGTACCCAATCTATGTCTACAATTGCTATTATAATTAATGCTAATGTTAAAATATTTCAGGCCCAGCAGAAAGGCAGTGGGATGGTGGCTTCCTTTTCTTCATCCCATCTCAAGCCAGACATGTCTTATTCCAAAGCTGGCCAGAGTGCCTTTGATTCCTTCTTGCTCTCAGCTAGTTGAAGACAAGTCAAAGTAAACATGTCAAGAGAAACCAGCTGAAGTTCATTCCCATGTATGTCCTAAATGTAGAAGATCCACTGCAGGGAAAGCATAACTCCTTTTTTGTTCTTTTTTTTTTTTTTTTGCCTTTGCCTCTCTAGTGTTTGAACTGATGAGCTGAACACAGCTTGTGAAACAAGGAACCTAGAAAAAGCCATTGCTGGGGTGATGTGGAAGATGATGGGGGGAGACCACTCCTAAGCTCAGATGTTCTAGTTCATTTGCTTTGTTGCCAACTGCTGGCCTTGGTTGTCAAAATCCACATAGGGATCTAGAAATGAGATGGGTATGGGCAGGGAAGATGTAATCCAGGGAGGTCAATGCTGGGAAAGAAAGGGGAGGGAGGGAACAGGAAACAAACAGTCAGGGAATTGGGCTATTTAATTTCCCTCTTGAGCAGGCAGGGATGACTTTTTGGAAAGCCCAATTATAGGCAACTTATAGGGCTTAATTTTTCAAAGAATAGGAAATTAAGCCACAATCATGCCTGAATGCACCATATTGATCACCCTCATTTACAGAGGTTTGCCCATCTTGCAAGAATGAAGATGATCAATTGAGGAGAGAGGATATGGCTGCATGCTTCTGGCTACAGTTCCAGTCACTGCGTCTCACTGACAAGATATTAACAAATTGCTATCTATCAACTAAAGCCGTGCATATAAGATATACCATGAGATAAGTCAGTGTAATTAGGGAGGGATCAAAAGATGTTTTTAGTGGAGTAAAGTGCAGAGGCAACTGACTGGAAAGCCTTCAGCAGCCCCCATGTTTGCTGGAACATTTACATTTGAGGTTACACTTCAGGATGATTTTAATCTTCCTCTTGTTTTTATTTCCAGGGTGGTGGGGGATTGTCATGAGTTGGATATAAGGGATCATAGTAAGAAATATGATATTAGAAGATGGTAGGTGCTCTGCCAGATGTGCCGGCAGGGATGGTTTGACTGGGGTATGCTTGGTAGGGCAATTTTCTAGGCATGTCATGTACTTTTGAATGTTGTCTTGGCCAAAGTAACATAACCCTCTCAATGAGGGTTTCCTGAGAGATAAGTGTGGAAAAGAAGCAGAGCAAGGCTAAGCCACCTTAATATATTAATATATTAGTAGCTTTGCCCATGGGTACAATGTAACCAAAGAGAGCCTACTTGGGCCACATGTACAACTGTGCTTTCCATCGTGGTGGGCAGAGGGCCTCAGTCTAACACAGACTATTCCTGGGAGGGAAGATGGGAGGAGAAGCAGAAAGATGAGAGGAAGAAGGGGAGTAATGAGTCAAAGGCCCTGTTCTTACCTACTTCAGCACTGGCCACAACATAGTGCTCCTCCTTTCTGGGAAGGTACTTAGGGGTGAGAAGTGAAGAGGAGCCAGCAGGGTGCATAAAGAAGTGCTCATGATGTCAGCTGGGAATGAATAGTGCTAGCAAACATAGAAATACAGCTTCCCAAAGCTTCATTCCATGCAAAGCCTCCACCATGATGCTGGTGCACAGTTCTGTTCTGCTAGTGAACCAGGAGGAAGATGTATCTAGGTGGGGATGTATCTAGAGTACATAGTCTGAATTCTTTGCTGGTGTGAGGGCTCACTAATGTGTTTCTGGAAGGAACAGATCAATCTGGCTAAATATGTAATGCAAGCCTTATTAATTATGCTATCCATGGCTGACAAGCCTTTTTAGGCAGCACTAATAGCGACATCAAGGGTGCTTGGTTTGGTCCTATGGGTTAGTTACCTTCCTTCCCTCTGTTTCCATGATTGGAGGGTATGATGGGAACCCAGCCTGAGCTGCTGCTGCTCAAATGTGTGTGGGGAAAAGAGGGGTTAGGTAGAAAGTGTGTGGGTGGTTTGATCCAAAGTCATATCCCACCAAGTGCTGAAGACCATACCCTAAACACAGTGAAAAAGTACTAGATTTGAAATCAGAAAGAAATGTGATCAGGCCTAGGTTGGTTTACTTCTCATCTATGTGTGTTCTGGGTAGGTTCCTCAAGTTCTCTACATGTTTTCATCTGGAGCAGAGACTGGCAAATCCAGCTCACTGCCTGTTTTTCTAAGTCAGGTTTGTTGAACACAGCTGTGCCCATTTATTAACATCCTGCCTCTGCTGCACTCACACTACAATGAAAAGCAGATAATTGCAACAGAGATCATATGGCTGACAAAGATGAAAGTATTTGCTCTCTGGCCCTTTACAGAAAAAATTTATTGGCCCCTTGATATATATAGCATGAAGATGGTGCAATTCTTGAACATACAGTCTCAATAGTGAACATTATGTGAAATAACTATGAGATGTACAATAAGTGTTACTGTCTGTAATTATGATGCATAATATGCCTATGGAATCCATTTCATCTATGAGGGTGGAAGTGGAGAATTTTGATTAGTGGTGTAAATTATTTGATTTGGGGGGCACAAAGAAAGCTAACAGTGACCTAAATCACTTTCCCTGGGCACATGAACACTGACAGAATTCCAGTCATGCAGAATTCAGTTTTCATTTAAAACCTTCATTATCCAGGTTAATTATGTCTCTATTTAAAAAGATTAGGAAAACAAGTCCTCTGGGAAAGGCAACACATCCAGGTGTTATCACTTACCAATACATGTGCATGAACTCATTAATTAGATAGATGGCTTTTCTCATTGACGCTGGTTGAGATTGGTGCAAGGAAGGAATGAAAGTATATGAAAAGGTAATTTTGAAATGATCAATGTCTAGCAAGCCAGGGGGAAGAGTTACTGAAAGCAACAACAAAAAGGATAGAGGGCTTAGAATCATGTTCCACTAGAAGAGGGAGGACTGAGACCAAAGGGATGAGGAGGCATACTGAAAAATTATCCCAAAGAAGTAATTTGCTTTAAACATATTCTTTTTCAAAAAAAATTTTATTGTTATTGTATTACATCTATCCCCATTTTGATCCCCTCTGTCCCCCTCCCCACCCACCCCATTCCCCCCAAAAGTCAATCCCACCTGTTGTCCATGGTTCCTTTATACTAGGTTCTTGTCTAAGCTGCTCCCCTTTCTTGCCTCTGCCTCCCCCTCCCCCTTACCCCGTTCCCCTGACCACTGAAGGCCTATTCCTTGTATTCATATACTTGGTTCTGTTTTGCTTGTTGTTAGTTTTGCTCATTATTGTCCCGTAATGGGTGAGATCATATGATATTTGTCCTTCACTGACTGGCTTATT
>PVIW01018327.1:0-11888 GCA_004026585.1 Noctilio leporinus | reverse complement strand
AAAATCTATGGGACACAGCAAAGGCAGTCCTTAGAGGGAAATTCATAGCAATATAGGCCGGCCTGAAAAGGTCAGAAGAAGCTTATAGAAACAACCTAGCCATAAAGCTGCAAGAACTAGAGGAGCAACAACAACCAATGCCCAGAGCAAGTAGAAGGAAGAAAATCATCAAGATCAGAGCAGAATTAAATAACTTAAGAGAATCAAACTACAATTGGAAGAATCAACAAGTCCAGGATCTGGTTCTTTGAAAAAATAAACAAAATTGACAAGCCTTTATCTAGACTCATCAAGAAAAAGAGAGAGAGAGGACCCAAACAAACAGAATCAGACATGACAGAGGAGAAATCACAACTGATACTTCAGAAATACAAAGGATTGTAAGAAATTACTACAAACAACTATATGACAAGAAATATGACAACCGGGGTGAAATGGACACATTTCTGGATATGTATAATTTACCAAAATTGAATCCAGAAGAAGCAGAAATCCTGAATAGGCCAATAACAACTAATGAAATTGAAGAAGTAATCCAAAATCTCCCAAAGCATGAGAGCCCCAGACCAGATGGCTACACGGGTGAATTCTGCCAAACATTTAGAGAAGAACTAACTCCTATCCTTCTCAACCTATACCAAAAAATTCAAGAAGAGGAAAGACTCCCAAACTCTTTCTATGAGGACAATATCATTCTAATCCTAAAACCAGGTCAAGGCACAACTAAGAAAGAAAACTACAGAGATACAAAGGCCAGTATCTCTGATGAACAGAGATGCTAAGATTCTCAATAAAATACTGGCCAAATGGATCCAGCAATACATTAAAAAGATCATACACCATGATCAAGTGGGTTTCATCCCAAGGATGCAAGGAAGGATGATACAACATTCCCAAATCAATAAATGTAATACACCACATCAACAAAATGAAAGACAAAAACCTTACGATCATATCAATAGATGCTGAAAAAGCATTTGATAAAGGAAAGCAACCATTTATGATAAAAACGATCAGCAAAACGGGAATAGAGGGAACATACCTCAACATAATAAAGCCTTATGTGAGAAACCTGAAGCCAACATCAGACTCAACAGGCTAAAACTAAATGCTTTCCTCCTAAGATCAGGAACAAGACAAGGCTGTCCACTTTCTCCACTTCTGTTCAACATCGTTTTGAAAGTTCTAGCCATAGGTCTCAGAGAAGAAAAAGGAATCAAAGGTATTCAAATTGAAAAGGAGGAAGTAAAACTCATTATCTGCAGATTACATGTTGGCATACATACAAAACCCGATAGACTCCACCAAAAACTTACTTGACCTAATAAGCAAATTTAGCAAAATAGCTAGATATAAAGTCAACATTCAGAAATCCAAAGTATTTTTGTATACCAATAATGAAACATCAGAGATAGAAGCTAGAAAACAAGTCCCGTTTACCACAGCAATGAGATAAATAAAGTACTTAGGAATCAACTTAACCAAGGAGATAAAAGACCTGTACTCAGAAAATTACAGAACACTGAAGAAAGAAATGAAGGAAGATACAAATAAATGGAAGCATATACCATGTTCATGGATGGTAAGAATTAACATCATTAAAATGTCCATAGTACCCAAAGCAATTGATAGATTCAATGCAATCCCAATTAAAATACCAATAACATATTCCACAGATACAGAAAAAAATACTTCAAAAATTTATATGGAGCCAAAAATGCCCACAAAGAGCCACAGCAATCTTGAGAAAGAAGAACAAGGTAGGAGGAATCACAATACCGGACACCAAACTATACTACAAGGCTACTGTCATCAAAACAGTCTGGTAATGGCATAAGAATAAACATATAGATCACTGGAACAGAATAGAGGGCCCAGAAATAAACCCAGGACTCTATGGTCAATTAATATTCAACAAAGAGGGAAGGAGCATAAAATGGAGTAAAAACAGTCCCTTCAACAAGTGGTGTTGGGAGAACTGGACAGGGACATGCAAAAAAAAAAAAAAAAACTAGACCACCAACTTACACCATACACCAGAATAAACTCAAGATGGATAAAGGACTTAAACATAACCAGTGCCACCATAAAAGTCCTAGAGGAAAACACAGGAAGTAAAATTTCAGATATGCTATGCAGAAATATTTTCACTGCTACTTCTCCAAGAGCAAAGGAAATAAAAGAACAAATAAACAAATGGGACTACATCAAATTGAAAAGTTTCTGTTCACCTAAAGAAAACATCAGCAAAATTCAAAGGGAATCAACTGTATGGGAAAACATAATTGCCAATGATACCTCAGACAAGGGTTTGATCTCCAAAATATATAAAGAACCTATGCAACTCAACACCAGAGAGACAGACAGCCCAATTAAAACATGGGCAAAGGACCTGAACAGACTCCTCTCTGAGGAGGACATTCAAAAGGCCCAAAGGCATATGAAAGAATGCTCAACATCACTAGCCATCAGAGAGATGCAAATTAAAACCACAATGAGATACCCCTCACACTTGTCAGAATAGCAATTATCAACAAATCAACAAACAAAGTGCTGGTGAGGATGTGGGGAAAAGGGAACCCTGGTGCACTGTTGGTGGGAATGCAGACTGGTGCAGCCACTATGGAACATGGTATGGGATTTCCTTAAAAAACTAAAAATGGAACTGTCGTTTGATCCAGTGATTCCACTACTAGGATTATATCCGAAGAATCCTGAAACACAATTCAGAAGAACCTATGTACCCCTACGTTCATATCAGGGCTATTTACAATAGGCAAGTGCTGGAAACAGCCTAAGTGCCCATCAGTGGATGAATGGATCAAAACACTTGGGTTCCCCAGCCAGAGCACATAACCAGGTTTCCAGCCAGGTCCATGGCTGGAGGCAGGTAAAAGGCAACCATACATTGATGTCTCTCTCCCTCTCTGCCTCTTTCCCTTCCTCTCTCTCTGGAAATAATAAATAAAATCTTAAAAAAAAAACACACAAAACTTCGGTACATTTACACAATGGAGTACTGCATAGCAAAAAGAAAAAATAAGCTTCTACCTTTTGCAACAACATGGATAGAACTAGGGAGTATAATGCCTAGTGAAATAAGCCAGTCAGTGAAAGACAAATACCATATGATCTCACCCATTACAGGACACTATGAGCAAAACAAGCAAAACAGAACCAGAGACATGAATACCAGGAACAGATCTTCATGTGCAGGGGGAGGGGGAGGGGGAGGGAAGAGGAAGAGGCAAAGAAGGGGAGTATTTCAGTCAAGGAATTCACATGGATGACCCATGAACATAGACAAGTGGGATTGACTTTCGGGGTGGGGAGTGAGAGAGTGGGAGTAGAGAGCAGGGGAAGGAGAGCGAGATGAATATAATACAATAACAATCAAATTAAATTTAAAAAAGAGGTGGGGAGACAAGAGATCCAGAACACCATGAGAAGGAAGGGACAGTATGCAGCACCCTAAAATGTACCTTGACCTCCTAAACACAAGCCATCAATAAGATGATTAAAATCACACATTCATTGGGGACCACTGAAGCTGAGAAGTAATTCATAAACAGCTGTAAGGCGTACAGCCTCAAGTGATTAAAAAAATACCCAAAATGTTTAAAGAAATCTTTAAACAACTGAAAATCAGAACAGCCAGGTAGCACCAATCACAGTTCTACATGAATCAAAAACTATGCAGCTGACAGAAATTAATTGTTGTAGCCAAGAATCACAGCTGATCATTAACACCAACTCCAAACCCTTCACTCTGAAGAAACAGAGTTCTCACGAGGTAGACAGGAGCCTGAAAGGTGAGTAAGTCAATGAGGCTCCTCCCCAAAGTAATTCAATGTAAAACAATGGTTCTCAAATTTGTTCAGCGGACAGTAACATAGTATGTATATATGTATATTATTGTATAGTGACAATAATTGTTATGTCAGAGATCATTTCATATTTTATTCAAATATTCCTATTATCACTAGTAGTTTTCAAAGGTTTGTTAAAAATGAAGGAAATGTGGAAATGTGCCCTGGCTGGTATGGCTCAGTGGATTGAGCACTGGCTTGCAAACCAAAAGACTGTTGGTTTGATTACCAGAAAGGGCACATGTCTTGTTGCAGGCCAGGTCCCAGGTTGAGGGTGTGCAAGAGACAACTGATTGATGTTTCCCTCCCCCTCTTTCTCTCTCTCTTCCCCTCTCTCTAAAAATAAATAAATAAATTTTAATGGAGGAAATAGAAGGGAAATGGCTAAGCATAGTATGGTATATTAGACTATACAATTTTACACAGTTATGATGATGATTAAATGCTACTGCAACATGGAAACAAGTTCAAATGAAAAAGTGAACTACACTGTATCTATCATATGTACACATAGGAAAAGAACTAGAAAAAACAGGAATAAGAACAGCTTTGTTACATGTAGATACCTGTTACTGTTGCTCTAATGGTACCTGTGTTATACAAAATAATTTAATATAAAAATTAAATGCTTACAAATGAACTGAGGCTTGTGTGGCTCGGTGGAATGAGTGCCAACCTGCAAACCAAAGGGTCACAGGTTCGAATCCAAGTCAGGACACATGCCTGCGTTGCAAGCCAGGTCTCGAGTTGGGGGCATGAGAGAGGCAACCACACACTGATGTTTCTCTCCCTCTCTTTTAAACTACCTTCCCCTCTCTCTAAAAACAAATAAATAAAATCTTTTTAAAAACATATTTACAAATGCAAATAGCACACTTACCACAGTGGGATTGCCACTACTGATTAACTGGCTTACTTCGTGAAAAATGCTCTTGCAGTCAATTGACTTATCAAGTGAGCCTCGTTTGACAATTACAGCTACTGCTAAGAGAATCTGTTCCCGAACATACTTTTGGAGGCTGTAAAACATAAAAGTCAAAGTGAAAACCATTACATAAATATAATATAAAAACACTACAGAATTTCTCAATATGCCTGAACTCCTAAAAACCCCACTTACATCTGAATGGAGTGTAGCCTACCAATGATGCAGACTCCAAAGCCAGAAGACCCAGGTTCAAATCCACACTCTTATCTACTGGCTATGAGACCCAAGGTAAGACAGTTAACACTCAGAACCTAAGTTTTCTCATCGATGGAATGGGAACAACAGTAGCAGGGTTGTTACAAGTATAAAATGTTCTCAAAACTATGCCCAGTGCACGCTAATAACTCTATTAGTGTTAGCTTCTTCAGGCAGCATTTGATAGATGTGAGTCAGCTCACTAAGAGCCAGATTAACATTCTACCAATTAACAGAGCAATTCTGACCTAATATCCATCTCCACCCACTAGTATAATCTTAAATCCATTCCCTTTACTGTGGAAAGGCAACATGCTAGCTGTCCAAGACACATTATGGAAGGAAATATGCAAAATCTACAATATCTTCTTAAATCTCTAATCTCTAAATCCTGTTCCTTGATGTAGTGGCAGATGCACTAGTCACAAGTGGAGGCAATTCTACAAAGCCCATTAGGCCACAAGAGCATAAAAGTTTAACTTGACTTTTCACAACTATTTCTTAAAGATAAGGATCAGAAAACATAACCCTGAAGTTCACAACCCAGCCTCTAGAATGCACAAGAATGCAACCACCATATACCCTTGGAATAAGACACAAATCACTCTTCATTTTAAATTTTCAATTACAGTTGACATTCAACATTATTTTATATTAGTTTCAGGTGTACAGCACAGTGGTTAGATAATCATATAACTTACAAAGTGATTACCTAGATAATTCAAGTACTCACCTGGAACCACACAATCATTACAATATTATCAACTACTTTCCCTAAATTTTACTTTATATACCCTATTTTGTAACTACCAATCTGTACTTCTTAACCCCTTCCTCTTCATCACCAGCCCCCATACCCTCTCCCATCTGGCAACCCTCAGTTTGTTGTTCTCTGTGTCTATGAGTTTGTTACTGTTTCCTCTGTTCGCTTATTTTGCTCATTAGATTTTACATATTAGTGAAATTATGGAATTTGTCTTTCTCTGACTTGTTTCACTTAGCACAATACCCTCCACATCCATCCATGCTCTTTGAAAAAAAACAAAAAACCAAATTCCTTCTCATGACTTATAAGCAGTGTGACCTAGCCCACCTTTCCTGGGACACTCCCAGTTTACCTGCTTTCCAACACAATTATTATTTTGAGAGAGGGGAAGGAAGAGAGACATCAGTGTATGGTTGCCTTTCACCTGCCTCCAGCTACAGACCTGGCTGGAGACCTGGCATATGTGCACTGGCTGGGAATCGAACCAGCAACCTTTGGGTTTGCAGACTGGCATTTTATCCACTATGCCACCAGCCAGGGCCGTAACAGTGCTTTCTTTTACTCTGAAAAATGCCCACATTAAAGTTGGTCTGAAGGTTGTGGGTTATTGTTGAGCTGAAAAGTATCCCCATTTAGACATAAGCAATATGGTCATTCACTCCTAAGGCCCTTAATGGCTGGGTACCTGCTCCCTTCTGATCTCACCCCATCCACACACACTCAAAACCGCAGATGTACTAAAGTTCCTTCAGTTCCTGACACAAGTCTCATGCACTTCAAGGCCTCTGAACTGCTTTATCCTCTGCCCAGACTGTGACGCCACTTTGTCCAGATGGCATCCCTGAACAGTACCCCTACACCTGGCTGGTCATCACTAAGGATGGCACTCCCACACCTCTGTTATAACATAAAGCACCTGTTATTATGGGTTTTAACATCATCTCCCAGATTGGCCTTCATGTTAGGCCTCATACTATAGTCCCAAGGTAAAGTACACTGCCTGCCTCATAACAGGCATTTGTTAAAAATGAATTATACAAATGAATTATGCAAATGGGTCCCTGTGTCTAGATTGCAGTGGGAAATGTTCCTTAAAAGTACAAGCATTCATTAAGCAAATGAACACAGAGATAGTATTACAGGCAAGAATATGAGTTGACCAAAGAGAAATTTTATTGTTTTAGGGGAACACGAGTTTCAAATACACTCACTGACTACTACCAGAAAACGCACATAAAGTGGAATATTACTAGGAATGTATGTAAAGCTAGTTTTAAATATATCTATTAACAAGAATTATAAATCACTAGAAAAATAAATAAAATGGCTAACATCTAGGTACTTATAATGTACAAGATTTTTATATAAACTTCACAAAATTTAATACAATTAATGCTCACAAAAAAAAATTTTGTAAGATTTTATCTATTTACTTTTAGAGAGAGGGGATGGGAAGGAGAAAGAGTGAGAAAGAAACATCAACATGTGAGAAATATATCCATTAGCTGTCTCTCACACATGCCCCAACTGGGAACCTGGCCTGCAACCCACACATGTGCTCTAATTGGGAATCAAACTGGTGACCTTTCAGGTTGCAGGCAGCACTCAATCCACTGTGTCACACCAGGAAGAGTTCAGCAATCTTTAAAATATTATTCACTTTAATAATCAGAAAAATAATATGCAAAAAAGTGAAATAATTTGCCCAAGGTCTCAGATTTAAAATCAGAGGAGTGGGAGTCCATTCCTCAACAACTATTCTATGCTGTCTCTTTTAAAAAGAATATCTGCATTTTATTCCATGCAAATTTAATCTTTTACCTTAATTAGGAGGAAAATTAGAAAGGGAAAAAACTGCACAAAATGGTAGTGTTCTATTCTAACCTGCAGTATTTGACTCACACAGTACACCAAAAGTTAAAACTTGACTGTAAACCACCCTGTTGGGCATCCTACCAGATAAAAATGTACTGTATATCATGAAAGACAAAAAAGGCAGATTAGACAGAGGGGAGTAAAAAAGGGATGAATGTAATACAACAATAATAAAATTTTAAAAATATAAAATTTAAATGTTAAAAAAGGCAGATTATTCTAAATTTAAAAGACTACAAAGCCCTGGCTGGTGGCATAGTGGATAAGGTGCCGGCCTGCGAACCCAAAGGTCACCGGTTCGATTCCCAGCCAGGGCACATAATCAGGTTGCAAGCCAGTTCTCCAGCCAGCTCTGTAGCTGGAGGCAGGTGAAAGGCAACCATACATTGATGTTTCTCTCCCTCACTGCCTCTCTTCCTTCCCCTCTCTCTAAAAATAATAAATAAAATCTTTAAAAAAAAAAAAAAAGACTACGGAGACATGACAACTAATGACAATGTATAATCTGTGATAAATCCTACATCAAAAAAAATACAACTACAAAGAAGGAAAAGGATATAAATAACATTATTCATACAAATCCAAATACGAAATCAGAATTACATTAGGTAACAGACTAGGAAGATGATGCCCTTAGGAGTCATGCTGAAATGTCTAAAATGAAGCATTACGCTGGTTGGTGTAGCTCAGTAGGTTGAGCGCCAGCGTGCACACTGAAGGGTCACCAGTTCAATTACTGGAGGGCACATGCCTGGGTTGTGGCCAGGTCCCCAGTTGGGAGTATGGTCAATGTTTCTCTTTCACATCGATCTCTCTCCCCCACCTTCTCCTTCCCTTCCCCCCATCTAAAAAATAAAGAAAATCTTTTTTTTTTTTTAAATAGTGATGCCCAGAACTTTATTAACATAAAAATGCTTGCTCCACATTCCACCAAAACATTCCATCGAAATTTTAATTTAATTGTTGTATTACATCCATCCCCTTTTCCCTTCCCACTGACCCCTTCCCCTCCCACCCACACTCCCCAAAGTCAATCCCACTTACTGTCCATGTCCATGGTTCTTCCATACTAGTTCCCTGACTAAACTGCTCCCCTTCTTTGCCTCATCCTCTCCCCTCTAACCTCCCCACTCCCAACTGCCCAATGGAGACCTATTCATTATATTCATGTATCTGGTTCTACTTTGCTTATTTGTTTGTTTTGTTCATTACTGTCCTGAAATGGGTGAGATAATATGGTATTTGTCTTTCACTGACTGGCTTATTTCACTAAGCATAATACTTTCCAGTTTCATCCATGTTGTTGCAAAGGGTAGGAGTTCCTTCTTTCGTTCTGCTGTGTAGTATTCCATTGTGTAAATGTACCAAAGTTTTTTGATCCAATCATCCACTGATGGGCACTTAGGCTGTTCCTAGCACTTTGCTATTGTAAACAGCACTGCTGTGAACATAGGGGTACATAGGTTCTTATGAATTGGTGTTTCAGGGTTCTTCAAGTATAGTCCTAGTAGTGGAATTGCAGGATCAAAAGGCAGTTCCCTTTTTGGTTTTATAAGGAAACTCCACACTGTTTTCCATAGTGGCTGCACCAGCCTACATTCCCACCCACAGTGCACCAGGGATTCCTTTTCTCCACATCCTTGCTAACACCTGCTGTTTGTTGATTTGTTGATGATTGCCATTCTGACACGTGTGAGGTAGCATCTTATTGTGGTTTTAATTTGCATCTCTCTGATGGCTAGTGATGTTGAACATTCTTTCATATGCCTTTGGGCCTTTTGCATGTCTCCCTCAGTGGGTTGTCTGTTCCAGTCCTTCGCCGATTTTTTAACTGGGGTGTCTGTCTACCTGGTGTTGAGTCACATTAGTTCTTCATACATTTTGGAGATCAAACCCTTGTCTGAGGTATCATTGGCAAATATGTTTTCCCATACAGTTTTCCCTTTGAATTTTGCTGGTGTTTTCTTTAGCTGAACAGAAACTTTTCAATTTGATACAGTCCCATTTGTTGATTTGTTCTTTCATTTCTTTTGCCCTTGGTGAAGTATCAGTAAACATATTTCTGCACAGGATATCTAAAATTTTACTGCCTATATTTTTCTCCAGAACCTTTATGGTGGCACTGCTTATGTTTAAGTCCTTTATCCATCTTGAGTTTATTCTGGTGTATGGTGTAAGTTAGTGGTCCAGTTTTATCTTTTTGCATGTTGCTGTCCAGTTCTCCCAACACCACTTGTTGAAGAGACTGTTTTCACTCCATTTGATGTACCTTCCCCCTCTGTCAAATATTAATTGACCATAGAGTCCTGGGTTTATTTCTGGGCCCTCTATTCTGTTCCAGTGATCTATATGTTTATTCTTATGCCATTACCAGACTGTTTTGATGACAGTAGCCTTGTAGTATAGTTTGGTGTCCGGTATTGTGATTCCTCCTACCTTGTTCTTCCTTCTCAAGATTGCAGTGGCTGTTCGTGAGTGTTTTTGGCTCCATATAAATTTTTGAAGTATTTTTTTCTGTATCTGTGGAATACGTTATTGGTATTTTAATTGGGATTGCATTGAATCTACGAATCTATAGATCACTTTGGGTACTATGGACATTTTAATGATGTTAATTCTTACCATCCATGAACATGGTATATGCTTCCATTTATTTGTATCTTCCTTCATTTCTTTCTTCAATGTTCTGTAGTTTTCTGATATCTTTTACCTCCTTGGTTAAGTTTATTCCTAGGTACTTTATTTTTCTTGTTCCTATGGTAAATGGGATTTGTTTTCTAGCTTCTATCTCTGATATTTCATTATTCATATACAAAAATACTTTGGATTTCTGAATATTGACTTTATATCTAGCTATTCTGCTAAATTTGCTTATTAGGTCAAGTAAGTTTTTGGTGGTAAGCTTTTGTATGTACACTATCATTTCATCTACAAATAATGACAGTTTGACTTCCTCCTTTCCAATTTGGATACCTTTGATTCCTTTTTCTTCTCTGAGACCTATGGCTAGAACTTTCAAAACGATGTTGAACAGAAGTGGAGAAAGTGGACAGCCTTGTCTTGTTCCTGATCTTAGGAGGAAAACATTTAGTTTTAGCCTGTTGAGTCTGATGTTGGCTTCAGGTTTCTCACATATGGCTTTATTATGTTGAGGTATGTTCCCTCTATTCCCGTTTTGCTGATCGTTTTTATCATAAATGGTTGCTTTCCTTTATCAAATGCTTTTTCAGCATCTATTGATATGATCGTAAGGTTTTTGTCTTTCATTTTGTTGATGTGGTGTATTACAATTATTGATTTGGGAATGTTGTATCATCCTTCCTTGCATCCTTGGGATGAAACCCACTTGATCATGGTGTATGATCTTTTTAATGTATTGCTGGATCCATTTGGCCAGTATTTTATTGAGAATCTTAGCATCTCTGTTCATCAGAGATACTGGCCTTTGTGTCTCTGTAGTTTTCTTTCTTAGTTGTGCCTTGACCTGGTTTTAGGATTAGAATGATATTGTCCTCATAGAAAGAGTTTGGGAGTCTTTCCTCTTCTTGAATTTTTTGGTATAGGTTGAGAAGGATAGGAGTTAGTTCTTCTCTAAATGTTTGGCAGAATTCACCCGTGTAGCCATCTGGTCTGGGGCTCTCGTGCTTTGGGAGATTTTGGATTACTTCTTCAATTTCATTAGTTGTTATTGGCCTATTCAGGATTTCTGCTTCTTCTGGATTCAATTTTGGTAAATTATACATATCCAGAAATGTGTCCATTTCACCCCGGTTGTCATATTTCTTGTCATATAGTTGTTTGTAGTAATTTCTTACAATCCTTTGTATTTCTGAAGTATCAGTTGTGATTTCTCCTCTGTCATGTCTGATTCTGTTTGTTTGGGTCCTCTCTCTCTCTTTTTCTTGATGAGTCTAGATAAAGGCTTGTCAATTTTGTTTATTTTTTCAAAGAACCAGATCCTGGACTTGTTGATTCTTCCAATTGTAGTTTGATTCTCTTAAGTTATTTAATTCTGCTCTGATCTTGATGATTTTCTTCCTTCTACTTGCTCTGGGCATTGGTTGTTGTTGCTCCTCTAGTTCTTGCAGCTTTATGGCTAGGTTGTTTCTATAAGCTTCTTCTGACCTTTTCAGGCCGGCCTATATTGCTATGAATTTCCCTCTAAGGACTGCCTTTGCTGTGTCCCATAGATTTT
>PVIW01018326.1:0-11889 GCA_004026585.1 Noctilio leporinus | reverse complement strand
GCCTGAGCCCAGACACAAACCTGGGGAAGAGCTACCACCACCAGGGGGCGGTCAAGACCCCTGAATTTAGAACTATCCAAGCAGAAGGTGCAGTTGGAGGTTTGGGCTGCTTTCCTGTATGGTTTCCTCTTCATTCTATACTTTCAACAGGGAATCTTTCTGGATTCCTGATTCTGTGCTCAAGTCTGAAGTCTCTGGGTTAGAAAAGTCTGTTATGAAAGAAAACAATATTCTTACATGGAAAAAAGACAGGACTCTCATACAGAGTTGTGTCTAATTACAATGAATTAGACACACAGAGTTGTGTCTAATTTCACACAGAACTGACCCATGTCACCTGAAACTGAGCAGAGGCTCTGAAGTACCCAACAGTGCAGCCCAGCCAGACACACTCATGCTGGACATCAGGAACCACAGGAAATTTGCCCAAAGCAAGAGAACAAAGACCCCAGTGGTGACAGGCACTGACTTGGCATCATGCTTACAGCACCAACTGTAGGTGACACAACACAGAGGCAGAGGGACCCAAGGCATCTTGGTAAAGATTTCCAGGCTGATCACAAACACAGACACCAAGGGGACTTTGAACTTTTATCACCCACATAGTTGAAATACCTGTGAGGAACAGGGAAGACCTTTGAAAAATGTAGACATGCTTTGGTAGAGCCTGGGATGGAGACTGCCTCAGGAGTTGTATTTGTTGATGTGGTGGGGGAGTGGGATTCTGCTTACAAGGCATTTTCTGGTTTTCATCTCCCAGTGACAGCTAAATAAGAAACACACCCTTAGCCCTGGCTGGTAGCACAGTGGCTAAGGCACTGGCCTGCGAACCCAAAGGTCGCAGGTTCAATTCCCCAGCCAGGGCACATAACCAGGTTGCAAACCAGGTCTCCAGTCAGGTCTGTGGCTGAAGGCAGGTGAAACGCAACCATACACTGATGCCTCTCTCCCTCTCTGCCTCTCTCCCTTCCCCTCTTTCTAAAAATAATGAAATAAAATCTTTAAAAAAAAAGAAAGAAAGAAAGAAAGAAAGAAAGAAAGAAAGAAAGAAAGAAAGAAACACACCCTTTCTTAGCAGATTTCCCAGGTCAGGCAGGTGGGGAAAGCTTATAAATGAGTCTTCATTTGTGATTAAAAAATAAATAAAATAATTTAGAAGCCTACTACTTATGATAATGGTGGTGATAGAGTTTAACAGGTGTCTCAGTCCCATTTATTAGGTGAAAGCAATCATCCCCTCTCCAAGGTCAACAGATTTTTGATGACCTTGTTTCAGATTCTTATTGTCAAAGGTGAGATGTTTTCCTAGGAATCATGAGCACCATCAGCTTAAGGAGCCTTATTAAACTAACCATCCAATCAGATGGAATGATTCCTTGAATGAAAAACTAAGTCAAAATGTGAATTCCATGGAATTTCTCTACTGCATCTGTTGTTGGAGCACTTGATACATTTCCTTGAGATAAGGTCCAAGAACAAGTTTTCTGCCATGTTCTCCACAATAGACTCAATGAATAAAGACCACAGAGCCTGTGGGTGACAGGAAGGAATAATAGATGGATCATTTTCACCACATTTCCCGTCTGAGTGCAGTAGGGCCAAGGCCACTTGTTTCTGACTGCACAGCTCTTCCATTTCTACATCACAAGGACAACTGATTTGTCCTGGAGGGAGGACAATGGACCAACAATGTGAGTAGGAAAAACTCTGGACATGGCAGTTCATTGTTCCTGAAATTTAAAATAATTTTTATGTAAAATTACTTGTTTCCATCTCTGCAGAAATTGTGATTGTTGGTGAAAATAATGTGTGAAAGTCCTTGACACATGGCACAACCCTGGTGAGAACCTCCATCCTTCCACATACATGGTGGGGTTTCAGATTCCAGCCGCTTCTGTCAGGGAATGACCTCTAGGCATCAAGAATTTCAAGCACAGTAAATATACATACTCATGTACCATGGAATGTGGGGTTGGATGAAACCATATAAATGGTTCAAAGGGCACTTGAGGTCAGGTCCTGGGTCAAGACTCACCTTCAGATCTGGTCTAGGATTTGCAGTTTCTGGAAACACAGGAGCAGGAAACAACCCCAGCTGTCTCTGGAAGATTTCACACCAGGGATGACTGAAGATAATACCAGGGAGTCTATCTCATGTATGCAGTTTCATAAAAAAGTATAACCAAGATTTGCTTAAAATTATCTGATGCCAACAGCAGCTGTCATGAGACATCAAATATATGAGTGAGGTAGTCATATATAAAGTCTCACATTTTTTACTTGAAATAATAAATTAAACATAAGCATTTTATCATAACTGGTTTATATTTCTCTGTAGATTTATCCTTTCAGTGGCCAGATGAAATAATAACCCAGGTTAGGCTGCTCATTTTGTACAATGAGCTATAAGAGTATTTTCTTAGCTTCCATATATTTTTGTTTTTGTTTTTTTTAAGATTTTGCTTTTTACTTTTAAGGAGATGGGAATGGAGAGAGACTGAGAGAGAGAGAGAGAGAGAGAGAGAGAGAGAGAGATGTATGGTTGCCTTTCACCTGTATTCAGCTATGGACATGGCTGGAGGCCTAGATTGCAACCTGGTTATGTGCCCTGGCTGGAAATAGAACCAGTGACCTTCGGGTTTGCAAGCCAGCACCTTATCCATTGTGCCGCCAGCAAGGGCCCCCATATCATGTGTGTTTTTTTGTATTGGCTTTCTCCCTCACATTATTCCAGTCTCCAGGATGGACAAGTGCTTCCAGCCTAATTGTTTATGTGATGGTGTTTATAGGAGATATGAGAGTCCCCAATCATACACTGGCCCCCTAGACAATAGCAGTTTCTAATATTGTCCTGATTAAAAAGCTCTGAGAACTTCAGTGTTGTCTTCTGTCTGGGAAGATTTTACAGGAGATGGAGGAATGGATGCTGACAGGTGGTTCTGTTATATGAGCTTCTTGTTTCCAGTCTCAATGTACAAAATTGATGTTAATCTATCAACAAAAAGACAATGAGGTTCAGGCTCCTCATGAGATTCTCTAATGAATTGGATGGTTGTACTGAATTTCCCAGGATGGAGTTAAAACAATAGTGAGCCCAATTTGGTAATTCCATTAAGTGACTTATAAGAGGAGCCTATGAAGACATATATTTCCAAATTATAAGTCTGAAAGAAAAAATGAGTGCATTATGCATTAAGGAAGTTATATGTTGTGCGGAAGAGCTCAATAACCTCTAAATATGTGACCATCCCCAGAAAGAAGACACAGGAAGGCTGGGAGTGAGTTTTCAGTCAGGGTATAAATTTCCTTCCCATGAGCTAATCTGTGCTAGGAGTTCTCTCCCTTCTCCTCTCTCTGAACCCCAGCAACTCTGACAGCACTAGATGGAAAAAATCAAGTCAGTTAAACCACTGCCATAATCATTTTATCATATGAAGAATTTATATATATATATATATATATATATATATATATATATATATATATAAAATGACTATTCTCATTTCCGAATTGCCTTAATGTAAGAAATTGATTGTTTCTGATGTGATTAGATGTTAGTTTCTGTAATGTGCACTGGGCTTAAATAAGGAAAGAATGTGCACAGAATCAAAAAATGTCCAACATTCAGAATAAAAAATGTTTCAGATTCCTGTACTTAGGAGATAGTTTCTCAGATCAGAAAGACATCATACAGTGGATAAGGCGTCGGCCTGTGAACCCAAAGGTCGCAGGTTCAATTCCCAGTCAGGGCAACATAACTAGGTTGCAAGCCAGGTCTCTAGTCAGGTCTGTAGCTGGAGGCAGGTAAAAAGCAACCACACATGGATGTCTCTCTCCCTCTCTGCCTCTCCCCCTTCCCCTCTTTCTAAAAATAATAAAATCTTAAAAAAAAAAAAAAGAAAGACATCATAAATAAAGAAACTATGATGTTGAAAATGGCTCTGCTTTATTCTTATTTTATACATGGAAGTAGATATTATTTATGTATAGTGATATAAAAATGTGAAAATTTTAGGCATACTCTAGATGTTAGAAATAGAAATTTCTTAAAGCTACTAATCCTTTTTAAACCTGTGTGAAAATTGAATGAAAATTTCAAAGTTGTCACCTATTCTTCTAGTTCATCATTTCCCCCTGTGTTCAAAAAGGTTAGTCTGACCTATGATCTAATTCCAATGTGTCTCAAAAACCAGGTGATTCCCTATACCAGACTTACATGGTGAGGGCTAGAAAAGAGATGCTGTCCCTGAGGTCCCAGAATAACTAGGGTATCTGACCTCTGTCCCTTTCCACTTAAAAGGGAAACTATGCCCACATGCACATTTCTCTACTATCTCCAGGATAAATCCATATCTAGGCTGTGGGGGTTCATAGCTCTCTCTTCACACAGACCTGAGGTATCTTGGGGAGGCAGATCTGTGTGCAACACAAAATGAGACTGCTGGTGACAAGCCCCCAAGATGTGTATCTCAGATGTCAGACATGTATCTATGGGATAGTGGTGAATACCTGGGACTGATAGGGACTGGTGTTCTGTGTTTCAAGGATCCTGTCCCAGGTGTAGCTGCAGGACTCCGGCCCAGGACAGGTGAAGTTCTCACAGACCCTCTCCCTCACCTCACCTACACTGTTTCTGGATTCTCTTTAATGAGCAAGCATGTTTATTGGACCCTCCAGGCTCCAGAGAAGGGGCTGGAGTAGGTAGGTGCTGTATGGAGTAATGGAGGCACATTCTACAACCCAGTGCTGAAATCCTCTCTCAGCATCACCAGGGTCACCTCTAAGACACAAACTTATTTAACATGGAGCAGCCTGAGGGCCAAGGACATGGTGGTGTATTTCTGTGGGAGAGACACAGTGAGGGGAAGTCAGGGTGAGCCCAGACACAAACCTCCCTGCAGGAGAAAAGTGGGCTGGGCTGCAGGGGGAGCTCAGTACTCCATGGGGCTCTCATGTACCAGTAACAAGAAAAGGCTGCCCCAGGGGCAGGTATTGACCTCATTGGAGAAGCAGCAGGCTTCTTCCTGGGATCAGGTTATCCCTCTCTGAACTCTCAGTGTCCTCCTGGGACACATCTTCCCTCTTCTCTGTGGCTCTGATTCCTCAAATCCTCATGGCAGAAAATAAATGAGGAGGTGAGATTTTCCATTTCCAGATGACATATCATCTGTCATCTGATGACTGGGCACCTGTCCTTCATCAAGTCACCCTCTGTCCTGACATTCTTTCTTAACCAAGTGCAACACAGTTTATTAAAAAATTATAATTATCTCATGACCTTCAGGTCCCTCTAGGGATGTTGGCTCCAGAACAAATTCTATGTTCCTACAAATATATGTAAAAATATTTACACTTCCTTGTTGATATTAGAAGCTGAAAGCAACCCTAATGATCTTCTAATGTTAAAATAAGTAAAATAGGAAACACCCATGAATGGAACCTCCTCAGCAATGGAAATAAGGATCAGCTGATACAGGCTTCAACTCAGGTGGTCTCAGTGATGACTTGGCAAGGAAGGAGGCAGTCTCAGAGATGACAAAGGATGTGTCCTGGTGTTCACATGGCTACCACTGGGCCACAGTGGTTGGCTGGAATTATTGTTACATTCCTCCATTCACATTTGGGAAGCTGCACTCCAAGAAGAGTGACTGCTCCTTCATTCTCAGCAGGACCCTGAGGGATGGATGGTTCCACAAACAGAAACAAACACCTTGAAACTCCTGTGAAAGCACAGTGTTTATGATCAGGTCTCATGTTGTCCGTATACCAGCTGTCTCCTCCAGGTGCCTCTGTCATTAGTTCTCCTGCAGGTGCAGATCTCCAGGGAAGGTGACACTCCATCTGTCTATTGCAATGGCCTTTTCCTGCACCTATGACTAAATCATCTCCACATGCTCCAGATATGACATTGTACTTCAGAAGCTCAGTTAAAGGCAGGTTAACATTGGATTCTGTGAGGCCAAGAAAGAGTATTAGAGAAGGAATTCATACCCAGTTTATTCCCAAGGTAGCAGATAAGAACATCAGCAGAGCTTTCCCACTGACTGAAAAATAGGGGTGGGTGTATCATATGTAGATAGTATTGAACAAAGTTGCCACCAGGTCAAAAAGAATGGTGTGAGATAATAGCACATGTGCATAGGGCATCCTGACATAATTAGGGAAAATGCATGCCTACTGAGGTGGGGATCCTGGCAAGGTCATCTCAGGATATGACAGATGTCATCTCCATGGTAATAGATCACACAGCTGGCTTCAGTCATCCTGATGGGACACTCCACTCCTCCAGGATTCTTTTCTCACTATCCACAGAGTAGGATTCTTCCACAAGCCCTGTGTCAGAAAGCCGGAGCTCTGCATCCAAACCTCACTGTAGCATTATACACGGCAACAACAGAAGAATTACCAACTACAATATATTGGGCTGTAATTAAGGTTTCATTTCATCCAGAAGGATTATGAGTGAGTTTGATTATTCTCATGGTCTTCATGCGTGTGAAGCAAAAGAGACATTGTGTTGCACATTAGGGATATAGACACAGTAGTGAGCATGGATAAAAATGAACACCCCTCCCTGCACAGCAGTTAGCATATCTAGTGCATTCAATTTGCAGTAGCACACTCTGCAGTTGCATGGCATCCTTATTGAGAAGGGACAGGGTACAGGAGTCACATCAAAGACTTGTTCACTATGCTTGGCCAAGATGGTTACCTCTGCATCTGTCACTATGGTAGTACTTTTAGGGGAGTATATGGCCAATGGTTAGAACCACCAAGTAGCTCTATTTACTCCGTGCCTAGCCTTAAACATCTACTACTCAGTGGGCACTTGCTTCAGAGAAGATGAGATATGACCTGGAGTATATGGTTGCTTCCATGTGCATGGACCTATCAAAATCTAAAGCAGATATGGTCATCGGTGGGTCCTGCACACACATAGGGTCTCCCAAGGACCTAGGAATATATCCACATGGGCAGGACCTTGTTTTCCCAGAGTTCCTTACCAGTACAATGTTTGTGTTTTGACATAAGCCATAGGGGTCTCAAGCATTCTGCCATTTCCATGTTCTAGACAGAGGTGAGTAGGGTGTGCTACCTCTACTGTCACAGTTATCAGCCAGACTAATCCATCAGAGAGTGAGTAGACCAACAGCAGCCTCAAGTAATTCACTTCACTGTGCACCAAGCCCTTGACCTCAGTCCATGTAGCATTCCATGTGGATGTGTGGTCAGCATCACACCAGTTGCACAGCCACTGTCATGCATTGTAATTGGCAGGTTGCAGTCTCACAAGCTGGTGGCAGTGCTGT
This sequence comes from Noctilio leporinus, assembly GCA_004026585.1. Lineage (NCBI taxonomy): Eukaryota > Metazoa > Chordata > Mammalia > Chiroptera > Noctilionidae > Noctilio > Noctilio leporinus. Next base: position 4,579 of record PVIW01018326.1, on the reverse strand, counting down.
TTGGCATCTCTTTGCAAATCCAGCATGCTGAGGAGTTTGCCACATCAGTGAAAGTATATGCCCACTCCATGTATCCGTTGCTACAGACAAACCTTAAGGGTGATTTTTAAAAAGTACAAGTTTTAGTATTACTAATAAGGGTAGGTCATGCTCATCTAATAGAATACATGCTAAAGAGCAAACTTGGGATGACACTGCAATGATGTAATGGTGGGGTCCCTCCTTGGCTTTGTAAACCACACTTTACTGCCCTTCCCAGGGGAGTTACTCTTGAGTAAATATGGCAGGGTATTGGAGGGACATGCATTGGCCACAATGGAAGAACAATATTGCACCACAAGTTGCATGAGATCTCTGTACACTGAAGGTATATCACTGTGACCATAGGAGGTCACCTGGCCCAAGGTATACACATCAAGCTGGCTCAAATAATTTGGCTCCATGGAATCACTATCACTAGCTATTGTTGAACCATGAGGTGAAAATCCTAAGGTCCATTGCACTCTGGCACCTGATGGAAGGTTGTTGTTGTGGGCAAGAGAATGTTTCCCCATCTTCAAAAACCAGGATTCAGCATATCACCTTTACTGTGTGATTGCGATTGGATGTGGACTGCAGTTAAATGAAACAGTATACAGGGGAGAGAGATTCTTCTGTGGTCACTCATTGTGGATGCATAACACATTCCAAAACCAAGAGGCCTGCCCCTTCATAAAGCCTCTCTCCATCCACTCAACTATTGCCTTAGGTAAATTCTTAATGTCATTAATACATCTTTTGCTTCACCAAATTCCTTGAGCATCCTTATAACCAGTGTTTTAAACTCTTCATCTGGTAGATTGCTTTTCTCTATTTTGTATAGCTGTTTTTCTGGATTTCTGATCTGTTCTTTCATTGGGGTTGTGTTTCTTTGTCTCCTTATTTTCACAGCCTCCCTCTGTTCATTTCTGTGTAGGAGGAATAGCTGCTATAACTACCTGTCTTGGTAGTGTGGCCTAATGTAGTAGGTGTCCTGCAGATCCAGTAACACAGCTTCTCCTCTCATCCCAGCTCAGTACTCAAGACGTGCCATTCATGTGGGCTGAGTACACACTTCTCTTAAAGTTGAGGATTGATTGCTGAAAGCAAGTAAGTAAGAGGCACTGACTCCAGCCTGTCAGGTGCAAGAAGTGACTGTGATCACTGACCACCAACCTCCTCTGTTTGTGAAGGATCGGTTGTGCAGGGGCAGGATGTTGGTGCTGTGACATGGTCTGTAGCTGTCCACTAGCTGTGCAATCTCTGGGGTTGCTGTCCAAGGTCATCCTTCACCTGTGTCCTGCCCAGAGCCTCTCTTCATGAGCTATAAAGCAATCTGCAGGTGGCTGCTAATTGTGCTGGGCTTTGAGGCTCCTAGTGAATCTAAAAGATTAACCTAGGCTGTCTGCTGCTAGTGCCCAGCCTGAGGCCACTTAGCAAGTGGTACAGGGTATTTTAAGCTGTGAAGCAGGAACCAAGAGCAGCCATTCATATGGAAAAGTTGCTGTTAAAGTTGGGTGGCCCTGTAATTTGAGTGGGATGTAACTTCACTGGATGTTTAAGGTAGTCAGTGCTAGCTAGATTGATGGAGTCTGGGATATGACACCAGACTGGTGGCTCTGTGAATCTGTGGAGGGAGGGCTCAGAAGAGAGACATTATCCTCTACTCACATTACCTTTAAGAAGAAAGTTGTCCACCACACCCTGGCTTGATGCCATACACTTCAGTTGTTCTCCATATGCCACTGGTGCCTTTCAAACTGCTACCCGAGTGCTGCAACTCAGAGATTGATACTGAGTAAGTTTCCTACGTGGGTTATTTAACAGGACCCATCTGAGACTTCAAACATTTCTTCCACTAACTAATTTCCTTCAGGATATTGGAAGCACATGTTAATGGGACTTATCTTACTGGTACTCTAGGACCCTAGGCTGTGAGGACTGCTGTTGAAATGGAATTCCTTGCTCCCAAAATATAGCCCCTGGCAAAGTTTTCCACCACAGGTGAATGTGGGACCAACATGGTCTGTGTTTCCTCCCCACCTACCAATCTGGATAAATGTGGTTTACTTAATTCTAAAGTTGTTGGACTTTCATTCAATTCAATTTCTAATGATTGTGAGTGATGATTGTTTTATAATTCAGTTGTAGTTTTCTGTGGTGTGCAAAGAGGTGAGCCATGTTTACCTGTGTGTCCATCTTTGGAGACAATTGTTGAAGATGTTTTATGCAATTGACACAAAATAATTCAATTCTTCCAGGGACTCCTTCATTGTGCTCCCTCCTTAATATTAGGTTGACAATTTCTGACCTCCCTGCAATCCAGGTATCTATTCCTGCCCATCCAGCTGCACCCCACCCTTATACTTCCAGGACAGACCTGGATTTGGTTGTGTGGCTCCATCAGAATCATTCTCAGACTTTATACTGAGACTTTTTAAGGCAGGGATATAGCTAGGTCTAAGCTGTGTCCTTGCATCTGTTCCTCTCACTCAGTGTCTCTGAGATTCCCCTGTAAATCTTCTAGATTTACATTAACTGAATTTCTACTAACTGCGTGTTAAAGCCCCCCCCTGCAAAAAACAAAAACAAAAAACAAAACAAAACAAAAAAAAAAACTACAGTGTGTAATATTTATTAGAAGGAAATTGAAGCCACAGGACATATTATGCCTCATCTGTGAAGGACAGATTGTGTATCTAAAGGAATTAATAGAAAATTGTCAGTCTGCGGATAGATACCTCCCTGTATTACTGTGTGAGAGTCTGAGAGAAATAAAATCAGCATGAGCCCAGACACGAACTTTCTGTGCAAAGACAAAAGGGTTGACATGCGGAGGTTGCCTAGGACAACAGGGGCAAAATAACCTCATGGAGTCTAACCAGCCAGGTGTAATTTTGTGTGTTCCCTGTTCCTCTATCAACACCTGTTTCTGCTCCTGAGAATATGTCACTCCAATGTCACTTATGGTCCTGTCCTTGCTGCTTCTGGATGTGAGCTCTGAGAATGTGAACACAGTGGTAGTAAATCAGTGTCACCACACCACCTCTGGTAACTGATGCCTACACTGACTGGGCAAGGGTCCTCTGGGTCTAATGTTCCCAGGAAAAGCCACAACCTTCTCACCATGACCTTTGTAGGTTCCAGCTACTGGGAGAACAGGAAATACAGGAACATGAAAAGCAGGCCCTCACAGTGTTCATCTCAATCATATATTATTTTGTATGTTCTCAAGCAGGTCAGTCACTAAATTATGGACAGTGTGGTGGCCCTGCACATGTGTTAGGAACAGGGAGGAAGGGAGGCCTATAGTCATTAGCATGAAAATCATCTCCATGTGTGTGATTTACTGAACAGTAGTAGATCAGTGAGTGTAGGGATACTTGCAAGGCCCTGCAAGCAAAGAAACTGGAGGACATTGGAGTACTGCAAAACCCTGAGAGTTTCATGGCTTAGTGGTGCTGGCTGAGTCAATGCATCTTGCAGCTCCAGGGGAGGGACTTCCAGGTGGCTCCACTGGCTCTGCCTTGGGGGCTCCCTGCTGAGACAGTGGTGATTAGGCCAGTTTTTATTTTTATTTTTATTTATTTATTTTTTAAAGCAAAATGATATATATATTTTTAATTTTATTGTTGTATTACATCCATCCCATTTTTGCTCCCCTCTGTCCCCCTCCCCACCCACCCATTCCCCCCAAAGTCAATCCCCCCTGTTGTGCATGTCCATGGTTCCTTTATACTAGGGTCTTGTCTAAGCTGCTCCCCTTTCTTGCCTCTGCTCCCCTTTCTTGCCTCTGCCTCCCCCCTCTCCCCTTCTCTTAACCCCTTTTCCCCTGACCACTGAAGGCCTATTCCTTGTATTCATATACTTGGTTCTGTTTTGCTTGTTGTTAGTTTTGCTCATGATTGTCCCATAATGGGTGAGATCATATATTTGTCCTTCACTGACTGGCTTATTTCACTAGGCCAGTTTTTAATATCCTGAGATCTCTAAGGACAGGGTGTGTATGAGAGGCCATTCTGAAATCTGGTGGCAGCCTTTACTTCTCTAGTAGAGATGCTGAGGAGTTCTTTGTGTGACCAGAAATGACAGTCCCTTGCTGGGTGTGGCCTGGGCTACAGGAGGCGAACAGGAGCAGAAGCTCAAGGCTACTACATAGAAGTTGGTGCAGAGGGAAGTGGGGAGGGATTGTCTGTGAGGGCCTGGGTCTTCCTCTTTGCATTTAAACATGTAAAATAAGTGTTACTATGAGGCATCTTTAAATACCCACTACTATTGGAAATAACACAAGAGAACCACAATAAAGGTGGGTACTTGTAGAGCTTATGTATTTGTGAACTTTAAGGAGCTAAACACGGGGATGATTTAGTCCCATTAGTAGGTGCAACATTTTGGAGACACACTAACTCAGGATAAAATACTCAGGCATTACAGCCCAGAGCTGGTCCTGGTGCTCTCCATGCCTCTTAAATTTTATTCACAATGAGGAGTGTGCCCAGTAGGGACTGGTTCCTAAGTGAAAGGTGCTACATCAGCCCAGACCTCAGGTTTCTGTTGGGGA
>PVIW01018325.1:0-11865 GCA_004026585.1 Noctilio leporinus | reverse complement strand
TTTTTAAACAAAATTCACATTTTATTTACGTTGAAATAAACTATACAAAATTGACTTTCTTCACCAAAAATAACAGCAATATTTTCTCTTATTATTCCTAGGTAACCACAAAACACATTTTTGTAGGTTTTCCAGGTTTTACTTATAAATCAAGACGAGGCAGTAGATATAAGTCATGGAAACAGAATAAAACAGACAAATCAGTTGTCATTCTCCATGGCTTCTGATCCTGTCTTGATCATAAAACAGAAGTGTTCAACATGTATCTGCTAAAGCTTATGAAGATATAGGCTCAACAAAGGAATGTAAACAGCAACAACCAGATGTGGAACAACAATTGCAGGATCTTGCATTCAATCTTGTTCCTTTTAAGATCATTTGGATAAAGACAAAATCTACACAGAAATCCTTCTTCAGCAAGCTCACATTTCTCTCACTGACTGGTAATCCCTTTAACTGTCCATTACAGATCTTTAATTACATACTTAAAACTCTTGCTACTCAAAGGTTACTTGTGAGCTTCACTTAAGATTTTGTAAAATATACTTCTTCCTCCCATACTTCCTTAAAATTTATTTCTTCAAAGAACTGATAACTCAATACCTGACAAATGGATCCTCAGTGATAATAAATGTTATGTCTAAATGACTTCATGAAAACAATTCCAAAGTGCCATTAGCAGAGATCACGCAGATGTGTCATATGGCACTTTCAATGCTATCTTCTAGAAGAACAGTTAGTTCTTCAACTCACAAGAGTTCAAACAAGAGCCATTTAAATAGGCTAATGTACTCAAGACATTCAATGATTAAGTAGCCTGCATATGCCTTATAACTTTTCTATGAGATGGTTTCAAATTTTGTAGGTTTTTTCAATATCAAATATAAGAGAAAACCTATTTTAAAAGTCTCTCAGGTATTTTCAATGGCTTCCGATGGATATTTTTATGGTGCTTTTCCTGTTCTATTAGTCTGACTATAACTTAGTATTATGCCTTAGTATATAGCAGAGATTAATTATTCAAGGAACTTTATTCTTCTATATAAGTTTTAGAGTAAGTTGTTGAGTTCATTAAAAAATTAATATTTTGCCCTGGCTGGTAGCACAGTGGATAAGGCACTGGCCTGTGAACCTGAAGGTTGCAGGTTCGATTCCCAGCCAGGGCACATGACCAGGTTGCAAACCAGGTCTCCAGTCGGATCTGTGGCTGGAGGCAGGTGAAAAGCAACCATACACTGAAAAAAAAATTAATATTTTAGGCAGGTGAAAGGCAACCCTACATTGATCTTTCACTCCCTCTCTGCCTCTCTCCCTTCCCCTCTCTCTGAAAAATAAAATCTTTTAAAAAATTAATATTTTATTTCTAGAAAGATCTAGATTTGTTAATAGATAGATATTTTTGCTTCTATATGATTATTATTTACTTTTATAGTCGTACCACCTGGCACAGTATCTCACATATGCAGTGCTTCAGCAAATATTGATAGAACCAAACTATTTATTGTTCAATTGATTTATGGTCTTCTCTTCAGTGAGTGGGCAGGGAGGCAAATGATGATGGAGGTCACATTTGAAGCCATCTTGTCTTCTTTTGAGCCTGAGGAGAGAATTGAGAGCAAAGATGAGGGAGTTGACCCCTTCCATAACCAACGGTACTTTAGTTTTAATTCTGGTAATTACTGAATAAGATTAGAAACTCGTGCTTAAGAATAGCTTCAGCATAGTTTGAGAGGAGGTTACATACACGGATCAATAGGTGGGCTCCTGGAATTTCAAAGGAAAATGTGGAGCTTAAACCAAGAGGTGCAAGAGGGGAAAAATGTTGTCAGTTAATATAATCAAATTAGTGATGTGCTGACTGTTGATTGCAGATACCTCTGCTGGACACTGTTCTTGCTGCAGAAATGAAGAGGCTGCCATCTAGTGGCCTTAGATTCAAACAATACCGTTTGATCTTCACTCCTAAGTAACAAAAGGAAAACAGTGCTTACAGTACTAAAACCGCTGTCCCGAAAGTACCGGGCGCGCACGAAATACAATATAAACTATATTGACAATGGCTCGATACTTTCGGGACAGGCCTTGTTTGTACGCGCTGTTCTAAGAACTTTGCACAGGACAACAATCACCCCACTAGACAGAGATATTTATTACCCTTACGTCAAAGGTAAGGAATTGGAAGCTTAAAGAAGCTGAGGAGTTTGCTCGAGTCCCGGAGTAATACTGTGCTGAAATCTAGGCTGTGTGGCTCTAGAGCCCGAGTGTTCAACCTCTTTGCTATTTTGTGGGAGAAGAAGGGCGGGGTGTGTGCTGGAGTCGGCTCCTGGCTGAGCACCGATGGTGCGCGTTTCTTCCCCACTCACCCTGGGACAGGAAGACTGAGAATTCGGAGATAGAGCCTTCGCCTTTCTTTAGAGAAGCTGGGAAAGAGATTTGGAAAGTCATTAAAACCTAGTTTTTGGTATTTTTTTCTTGGGACATAGGATAAAGAGATTGTAAGATTTTTCTTCGTTATTTTTTTTTCTTCGTTATTTTTGATTAGAACAGAACCAGGTAGTTTATGACCAATATAGAACTTCCTAGAATGAAGACTTGTTGAAGAGTAAAGTGAAGTTGATCAATTGCTGTATGAGGAGAGAAAACAAAAGAGTTGCAGGATTTATTTTGCAAGCCACATCAGACTTGGTCAAAGAAACAGATGAGTCAGGAAAAAAAAAAAAAAAAAAAAAAAAAAGCAGAACCATTTTTAGAGGAACTATTGCTAAATACAGCAGGACCTACATAAACATTGTTGAAACTGGCAAAGTAGAGTTGGAAGAGCTGAAGTTTAGAGACCAAACACTTATATGACCATTTGAAGGAGGTCAAATCACAGCTGGAGAACGGCCACGGGATTTCAGGGAAATGCACAAAGTTGCTATGGGTCCCTAATTTAAAACCCACAATATATTTTAGACTAAAGCTACCAGAAATACAGGGTGGGGCAGAAGGAGGTTTACACACGCAAGTACGCGAAACACAGAGTTTATCCTTGTATCATTATTTGTTAATTATTGTATTATTTTCTATATGAACCACTGCAAACCGCCTTTTGCCCCACCCTATATTTGAACTCTCCTCAAGCCTTTAACAGGCAGTATTGGCAAGATGCTGGTAGTTTTTAAGGCTGTGATACATTGGACTGATTTTCCACTTTCCTATATGTTGGAAACTTTCCTTAATTGAGAGTTCAAAAATGAACCAAGCCATCGGGCTCTTTCAATGACTATGTTCAGTAAAATAAAGGTTCAAGATCTATCAGAAAAGGTAGGCTGGGTGGCAGGCTTTGCATGACCAGCTGAAGGTGGACGGGTACTGGGAAGCCATTGGAGGATTTTAAGCAAGTGCATGTGTGCACGTGTGTGAAGTTCAAGTGTATGTATGCCTGCTCATACAGGAATGGAACTGGAGTAAATGTCATGGATGTGATTGCAAAGTAATGCTTATGCTTGAAATCTGAACATAGTCTTAATCATTTTGGTGGTGCTACTATAGATATGAAATAGTCATGGGGATGTTAAATGCAGCCTAGGAAATATATTCAATAACATTGTCATAACCATGTATGGTGCCAGGTGGGTACAGGAAATATCAGAGGGAACACTTTGCAAAGTATATGATTGTCTAACCACAATGCTGTGCACCTGAAAGTAATACAAAAAAATGCTGAATATAAACTGTAATTGAAATAATTTTAGAAATTTAAAAAGAAACACAATGTCAAATCTCATACAAAGTAGCTGCCATTGTAGTCACACAGTAAACCAGACTATTGAAAGTTTAATCTGTAAGTACAAAATTTCCAAGAGCCTATAATTACCTAAATATAAATAAAAATAAGAAAAATGGAAACAAGAAAATAAATATACTTTTGCTTAAATATAAACTATTGACCCTGACTGGTGTGGCTCAGTGGATCAAGCATTGGCCTGTGAACTCAAAGGTGGCAGTCTGATTCCCAGCCAGGCCACACACCAAGGTTGCAAGCCAGGTCTCCAGCCAGGTCCGTAGCTGGAGGCAGGTGAAAGGCAACCATACATTGATGTCTCTCTCCCTTTCTTCCTCCCTCCCTTCCCCTCTCTCTAAAAATAATGAATAATATCTTAAAAAAATAAAATGTACCAACAATCATGATAAAATATTAGTTATTTAACAGCCAACAAAATCATATATTGCTTTGAAAATATGATTCTCCAATAAAAGGAGCTAGCCATTTTTAGTGAAGTAACTGATTCCAAGCTGAAGTGGGAAATGTATGAGATGAACCTAGAGTAATTTGTTAATCCAGAAGAAATAAAGTAATAATCACTTGGTTAGGGTAGTGTTTCCAAGTTGTCTCCTAACCAAGTGATTCATCCACATTAGCATCACCAATATTGGGGCAAATGAACATTATTTTTGTACTAATGAAAGGCATTGAGAAAGGCAGGTTTTTCTATGCAAAATTTGTAATCTGAACCAGAACATGAGCAATCCACGGAAAACCTAATTGAGAGATATTATATTATAAAACAAGTGCTCTATACTCTTCAAAAAGATTAGTATCATGGCAAGAAAGGCTGGCTAAGTAACTATTTTAGATGAGAGCAGATAAAATATTATATGTGACATTGGATTTACATCTTGAACCAGGGGGGCAGAAAAATGCTTTATTCAGAATACTGAATTATGTTAATATTCTAACTGCTGATTTGGGTAATTATGCTGAGGATAGATTAGCGAACATCTTTGCTTTTGGGGAACAAACGAAATGTTTAGGGGTAAATTGGCAGTATGGCTGCAATTTACTTTTAAGCGGTCCACAGAAAATTAATAATAAGTATGTGTAGAGAAAAGGAAATGATAAAGAAATGTGGAAAAAAATTGGTAAAATGTATATACGTATATAGTTGACTATTGAACATCATGAACTTGAATTGTGCAGGTCCACTTATGCCTTTTTTTTTTTTTTTTTTTAGTAGATGCTGTATACATATATTTTCTTTTCCTTATGGCTTTCTTTGTTTAAAAAAAGATGTTATTCATTTCTTTTTAGAGAGAGAGGAAGGGAGGGAGAAAGAGGGAGAAAAACACTGATATGAGAGAGACACAAGGATTGATTGCCTCTCTTTTGTGCCCTGACCACAGACCAAACCCACAATCTAGGAATGTGCCTGGACTGGGAATAGAACCTGTGATCTTTTGTTTTGAGGGGTGATGATCCCCAACCCACTGAGCCACACAGTCAGGGTGATATGTGTATTCAGAAGTTTTATTCCATTTCGAGGTGGTAGCCCAGGTTCCATGGGAACCCATTTATTGCATATTTGGGATTGGGGATAAGAAGTTTGAATTAGCAGAACTATTATCCGTCCAAATGACAAACTGATATTTGCCTCAGGTTCTAGTTTGCAAATCTATTTGTATCTTGTGAGAATCTATCTGCTTCCTGCCCTTCCCAACAATATGTCTTCCAAGGACAATGAAGCACAGGTGATCTTCGTTTTTCTCCAGTGAGAATGTTCAGCAAACTTTTCTTTTTTTACCCCTTAGGAAAGCAGTATGCTAGTGTAATGATGTTTGGGGCTCCATCGGGAAACCTAAATTCTTAAGAGACTAATTGGTTGGCTGGAGTCTATCAAACATACTACCTTTTGCTCCTAGGTGTGCAGAGAACAACAGCTATATTACCCGCCAACACCACCATAAGGGGAAGTCAATATTTTCAACCCTGGGGTTTCTCACTGTGGAGACTACAAGAAGGAGGAATAAGTCTGCCTTCGATGGGATTGCCTCTAGGTTAAAGAAGAATCTTAAGGTCACAGGGAGAGTTAAGGCCACTGTACTCAGAAGAGATTTATTTGCATTGGTGGGTGGGTTGGGATGAGGATTACTGCAGTAGAAATCACATGGGCTAAGGTAAGAGATGTCTCTCTCCTTGAGTCAGCATTGACGTGCAAGGCCGCTGGGCTGGCGAATGAAGACATTCTTGTGGGGAGCTCTTCCTGGCTGGGCTGTGAGCCTTCTCACTCTACCTGACAGTTTCCCATGTCACCTCCAATAAGGTGATGAGAAATGGAGCCCGGAACTTACTCTAAAATAAAAATAAGTAGAAAGACAAAAAAAAAAAAAAAAAAAAAAAAAAAAGTGAAACTTCTTGTCCAGGCTGTGGCCTTGTACCATGCTTTCCGAACCTGGCCACAGATGTGAAAGGACATCCTACACCTAGGTAAAGGTTTTATCTGCAAAGATGTTAACTAACTTACCCCAAGTCACTTAATGGAAGGATATATATGTATGGAAGGATATATCTTCCATATATATCTTTCCACCAGCAAAATTTCCAATATAACATTTGTGACTAATCTTGGTATCAGAGTGACTAGCCTTAGCCTAAAAACAAACAAAAGTCCTAGTGATAGTGTTTCAAAGCAGTATTTTATGGCTTGTCATAAAATAAGCACATGGATATGATTATCTCTTTTAAAAGTATTTTTAAAAAAGATTTTATTTATTATTTTTAGAGAGAGGGGAAGGGAGAGAGGCAGAGAGGGAGAGAGACATTCATGTATGGTTGCCTTTCACTTGCCTCCAGCTATGGACCTGGCTGGAGACCTGGCTTGCAGCCTGGTTATATGCCCTGGCTGGGAATCGAACCAGTGACCTTTGGGTTCACAAGCCAGCACCTTATCCACTGTACCACCAGCCAGGGCTTGATTATCTCTTTTTAAAATAAATTAAAAAATACTGATTATGCTGTTACATATGTCCCAATTTCTTTTCCCTTTGCTCCCCTCTGCCTAGCTTCCTGCTCTTTCCAGCAATCCCACCCATCTTAGTTCATGTCCATGAGTCATGCATGTAAGTACTTTGGCTTTATCTTTTCCTGTGCTATTCTTAACACTCCCTGTCTATTCTGCACCCACCAACTATGCTTCTTAATCCCTGTGCCTATTTGTGAGTTATATTCTACAGTTTATTAATGAGTATTGGTATATTTTGTACTCTGACAGCATCTGTCTTTTAGGAAAATATTTTTCTGGCCCCAGAGTAGGATAGGATGAATACCAATACTGCTAGATTTTCTGAAAATACCATTGAGTTGGAGACTTCTAATAACATTCCTTAGACCAAGAAACATATTTCAGAGGGTCCTGTGTTGTATATTCAGTGGAAACCACTGCCCATGTGAGACATGCTGTTACTGACAATATTTTTTATTTCCATAAGCAGATAGCATTTTAATTACATTGACTGACAAATTGAATCGATGTTCAACTGTCAAATGCTTTCATGTTTATTCTCTTTTCCATTGCTTTGACAACTGAGTGTTCCATAATATCTTAACTTTTATTTTATTTTTGGCCAATTAAAAAATATTAACATAATGGTAACTAAAAATGCAGAATAAATGAAGAAATCATTTAGAATAAAAAAACACAGTTGAAAGAAAATCTGGGAAATAAGATTGTGGTGTAGAAGAGGCAAATGTTCCTAATCAGTACAAATAGGTTATCCTTATTTAAATTATTAATTTTTCAGTCTAGAGATTTTTAAATCATTGCTGGTTGTTTCTAATAGTGTCTAAAAAGATTTATATATTCCTGGTATTTCTTACCCAATCCTGAACTCTAGACCTTTATTTTTGTGACTAAATTTAATATGCCCTATCAAAAATTTGCTGACACTTGACAATTTTAAGTCACAGGTCAAAGTTTCACAGAGCTTATTCATAGTAGATAAGATTTGTGTCCTGAAGATAAGGCAATTTTCCACTTCTTTTTAGAAATTAAAAAAAAAAAAATTAGACATCATGTAAATGACTAAGAAATTATGTTTTTAACTAAGCATTTTAATTATTTTGGCAGGATATCATATAAAGAAAACCTCACTGGAAATATATTAGTCAAATTATTGAAAATTAAAGATAAATAAAAGGCCTTAAGATTGGCCAGGAGATGCTGCCCAGCCTTCTGCTGAGAAACATTCCTGGGATTAGAGCTGCTGTTCCCAGGGAGCAGGGTCTCCCCGCCCCTCCCCTGGACCCCGTGGTGTGATGCTGTGTCTGTATATTCTATACCAAGGTACCTGTCCTTTCCCTTTGTAAACTACATTTGACATGGATTAAACCAACATAAACAGCTGGAAAAAAAATTGGCCAGGAGAAAAAAAAATTACTTTCAAAGGAACAATGAGATCATAGCTAACTTTGTATTAAACATTGTCAAAACCAAAATAGAAAGTTGTCAACTTAGAATTCTACACACAGTGAAACTGTCCTTTAAAAATGAATTCTCTAACCCTGGCTGGTGGCTCAGTGGATAGGTGCCGGCCTGCGAACCCAAAGGTTGCTGGTTCGATTCTCAGTCAGGGCACAAAACCAGGTTGCAAGCCAGGTCTCCAGTCAGGTCCTTAGCTGGAGGCAAGTGAAAGGCAACCATACATTGATATTTCTCTCCCTCTCTGGCTCCCTCCCTTCCCCTCTCTCTAAAAATAATAAATAAAATCTTAAAAACAAATACCTCCCCCCCCCACCCCCAATTCTCTAAACAGAAAAACAAGTTGAAAAGAAAGAAGGTTGAAATATCAGGAAGAAAAAAAACAGTAAACAAAATTATAAGTAAATTCTATATCCTTTCTTATCCTCTTGAGTTTTCTAAATTACATTTGATGGCTTAAGCAAAAACCACAGCATTTTCTGGTATTATTCTAAATTTATGTAGGGTAAACATTGGAGACGATATAAATTGGAGAGAGTAAAGAGACATAAAAAGAGATAAGGTTTCTATACTTCACTCAAAGTGGTTTAAAAATAGCATCAGTTGAATGTGATAATGTACATACACTATGTAGAGCAACAAATGAATTATACAAAGCAGTGAAAAGCTCTACAAAGATATTTGAAAAAACACTATAGATAAATCTAAATGGAATTATAGGACAAATGTTCAAGGAACCCACTGGATGTCAAGAAAATTAAACAAAAATAGAGCTGGAAAAGGAAACAAAAAATAAAATGTCAGACTTAACCCCTAAAATATCAATACTCAGATTATATGAAATTGTTTAGCTAAACCAATGTAAAGACAAAGGATGGAAAAGTATATTAAAAGGCACGGAAGACCCTTTCTTCTGTTCCTTGACTGCTGCCTATAAGAAACTCACTTCAAATACAACAAGTAGGTAGACTGACATAAAAGGCTGGCAAAAGATATATCATGCAAGCATTAATAAGAGAAAAGGAAAAAATGGCTATAATAGTATCAGGTAAGCAAAGGAAATGATCAGAAACAGAGGGTTATTATATAATGACAAACATTTAACCCATGAAGAAGACATAGCAATCCTCAACGTGTATTCACCAAACAACAGAGATTCAAAATACGTGATTAAACACCGGTAGAACTGTAGGAAGATAGAGACAAATAAATGCACATATTGTTAAAGACTTCAGCAACCTATTTCAATAGGTGATAGAACTAGACTGAAAATCAGCAATAATGTGAATGAACTCAACAACTCCAGAATCTAATCAGCATTTATAAAATATTCCATCTAATAACAGCAAAATACACATTTTTCCAAGTGCCCCAACAGAACATACACCAAGATAGACATATTCTAAGCTGTAAAAAACAAACAAACAAACAAACAAACAAAAAACCCCTCAGTAATGTTGAAAGAAATAAAAGCCATACAGAATGGGTTCTCTAACTACAATGGAATCAAAACTAAAGATCAATAGAGAAAGTTAGAGAAATTGCCAACACTTGGCCATTAAAAAACATACACTTTAAAATAATTTACAAGTGAAATATGTCTCAAGGGTAAGAAAAAAATACTGACTGAAAATGAAAATACAACTTATCAAAGTGCCGAGAGGGAAACACAGTAATCAATAAAAGCATGTTAGAAAAGAGGAAAGATCTCAAAGGAAGAATACTTGTCCCTAACTCAAGAACCTAGCAAAAGAAGAGCAAAATAAATTCAAAGCAAGCTGAGTGTGAAGTAGTGAGGAGCAGAAGACACTGAAATTGAAACAGGAAAATAAGTTAGGTAAATCAATAAAACAAAGAGCTGGTCTACTAGATCCCAGCGCGGGCCAGTCCAGTGCCGAGAAAGCGAGGTCAAAGGCGAGGGTCGGGGCCACAACTGCCGGCCACGGCTCTGGGCGTCTGGTGGCTCAAGACCTCCACGATGGTGGCACGTGTTTGACACTCGATGGTCCCTGTGGTGGGGGCCATGCCAGACCTCGGAGGCCCCATCCCCAGAGCTCGCCCCGCCTGGCCCCGGAGCCGAGCGCGCTCAGAGCCGAGCTGCCACCACCGGCCCCTCCCGCATTGGCCCGCGGCCGGGGACCCGCAGCATCGCAGTGAGGCCTGGCGCCAGGTGCACTTGGTCGTGGACGCCAGCGACACCTGCTAGGTGCGACGGGTCGGAGGAGTGGACCCGGCGCCCTGACTTGACTGGGTGCTGTGCCCTTGAGTCTGTTCCGGGCCTGTAGGGCTTTTCTTCGCTTCTCAGCGCTTGGTGCTAAGTTCAGCCTTCAGAAGGGGGACGTTCTTGCCCAGGAAGGGAGGCCCCACACCTATTATCCAAGATGCCCAGGCTCTCTTTTCCCAAGTGTGAGAAATGGCCCTGGCTGGTATGGCCCAGTGGATAGAGCCCCGGGCTGTGAACCAAAACGTCGCGGGTTCGATTCCCAGCCAGGGCACAAGCCTGGCTTGCCGGCTGGGTCCCGGCGTGCGAGAGGCAACCACACATTCCTGCTTCTCTCCCTCTCTCCCTTTCTTCCCCTCTCTAAAGATAAACAAAATCTTTAAAAAAACAAACAAAAAGCAAAAACAAAAAACAAAACCCCCAAAATGTGAGAAATGTATAAAAAAATTTAAAATAGGGCTTGAGGAACCCAGAGTCGGAGAAAATGGAATTAAACGATAAGGAATACGGAAGGGTAATTTTTCAAAGCTGTAGGGAAAAGGGATCCCCAGCGAATCACAGGTCTCATTAGCAGAACCCAGGTGGCTGCGCTGAGTAATCGCCAAGAAATTCTGCAATTTTCTTATTTTTCAAGAATCCAAGTGAAGAATTGAATTTTGGACTGTTTAATACACAATTACTCTGTAACTACAATTAATAACAATTTACAATTATTTCCCATCAATTACATAATTGCCATGACTTTCTGAGTAACCACTTATCCTTGAGTTGAATCAATTGACTACATCCATGAAAAGCCAAACATTTGAAAACCAATATTCAAGTAATTTAGTTTGGGAGTTGTTTAAATGATCAGTGTGCTGCCTTTTTTTTTTTTTTTTACCAGTTAAAAAAAGATTTTATTATTTTTAGAGAGAGGGTTAGGGAGAGAGGCAGAGAGGGAGAGAGAGACACACACACATCCATTTATGGTTGCCTTTCACCTGCCTCCAGCTACAGACCTGGCTGGAGACCTGGCTTGGAACCTGGTTGTGTACCCTGGCCGGGGATTGAACCAGTGACCTTTGAGTTTGCAGGTTGGTGCCTTATCCACTGTGCCACCATCCAGGGCCTAGTGTGCCTCTTTTTCCTCATTTTATATTCAAGTAAAAAGTATACTGTATTCAACAGACACAAATGGAGAAAATGGCAATGAATAAGTATCAATTAGTAATAACCTTAAATGTAAATGGATTAAATGCACCAATCAAAAGACATAGGGTAGCCGAATGGATAAGACAACATGACCCACATATATGTTGTCTTCAAGAGACCCACCTCAGAACAAAAGATCGACACAGATTGAGAGTGAAGGGATGGAAAACTATATATCAAGCAAATGGAAATGAAAAAAAAGCTGGAGTAGCA
>PVIW01018324.1:0-11892 GCA_004026585.1 Noctilio leporinus | reverse complement strand
TACCTCTGCCTCCCCCCTCCCCCCAACCTCTTTCCCCCTGACCACTGAAGGCCTATTCAATGTATTCATATATTTGGTTCTGTTTTGGTTGTTGTTAGTTGTGTTCATTATTGTCCCATAATGAGTGAGATCATATGATATTTGTCCTTCACTGACTGGCTTATTTCACTCAGCATAATACTCTCCAGTTCCATCCATGTTGTTGCAAAGGGTACAAGTTCCTTCTTTCTTTCCGCTATATAGAATTCCATTGTGTAAATGTACCAAAGTTTTTTGATCCAGTCATCCACTGATGGGCACTTAGGCTGCTTCCAGCACTTGGCTATTGTAAATAGTGCTGCTATGAACATAGGTGTACATAGGTTCTTATGAATTGGTGTTTCAGGATTCTTTGGGTATAGTCTAAGTAGTGGAATCACTGGATCAAAAGGCAGTTCTATTTTTAGTTTTTTAAGGAAATCCTATATTGTTTTCCACAGTGGCTGCACCAGCCTGCATTCCACCAACTGTACGAGGGTTCCCTTTTCCCCACGTCCTCACCAACATTTGTAGTTTGTTGATTTATTGATGATTGCCGTTTTGACAGGTGTGAGGTGGTATCTTATATTATAGTTTTAATTTGCATTTCTGTGATGGCTAGTGATGTTGAGCATTCTTTCATATGCCTTTGGGCCCTTTGTATGTTTCCCTCAGTGAGTTGTCTGTTCATGTCCTTTGCCCATTTTTTAATTGGGCTGTCTGTCTCCCTGGTGTTGAGCCACATTAGTTCTTTGTTTACTTTGGATATTAAACCCTTGTCTTAGGTATCATTGGCAAACATGATTTCCCATACAGTTGGTTCTCTTTGAATTTTGCTGTTTTTTTTTGTTTTTTGTTTTTGGGTTTTTTTTTTGCTGTAGAGAAACTTCTCAATTTGATATAGTCCCATTTGTTGATTTGTTATTTTATTTCCTTTGCCTTGGAGAAGTATCAGTAAACATATTTTGGTGTAGGATATCCAAAAGTTTACTGCCTATATTTTTCTCCAGGACTTTTATCGTGGCACTGTTTATGTTTAAATCCTTCATTCACCTTGAGTTTATTCTGGTGCACGGTGTAAAATGGTGGTCTAGTTTTATCTTTTTCATGTTGCTGTCCAGTTCTCTCAACACCACTTGTTGAAGAGACTGTTTTTACTCCATTTAATGTTTCTTCCCCCTTTGTTGAATATTAAATGACCATAGAGTCCTGGGTTTACTTCTGGACCCTATTCTATTTCATTGATCTACATATCTACTCATATGCCAGTACCAGACTGTTTTGATGACAGTCCTTTTTAGTATATTTTGATGTCCAGTATTTTGATTCCTCCTACTTTGTTCATCTTTCTCAAGATTGCTATTGTTATTTGTGGGTGTTTTTGGCTCCATATAAGTTTTTGAAGCATTTTTTCTATGTCTGTAATATATGTCATTGGTATTTTAATTGAGATTACATTGAAGATTGCTTTGGGTGGTATGGACATTTTAATGATGTTAATTCTTCCCATTCATAAACATGTTATATGCTTCCATTTATTTTTATATTCCTTAATTTCTTTATTTAATGTTATATAGTTTTATGAACACAGGTCTGTTGTCTCCTTGATTAAGTTTGTTCCTAAGTACTTTATTTTTCTTGTTGCTATGGTAAATGGGATTTATTTTCTAGCTTCTATCTTTGATGTTTTATTATTGATATACAAAAATGCTTTTCATTTCTGAATATTGACTTTATATCCAACTATTTTGCTTACTTTGCTTATTAGATTAGGTTTGTGGTGCAGTCTGTCAGGTTTTACATGTACACTACCATGTCAACTGCAAATAATGACAGTTTGACTTCCTCCCTTCCAATCTGGATACAGTTGATTCCTTTTTCTTCTCTGATAGATATACCAAGAATTTCCAAAATGATGTTGAACAATAGTGGAGAAAGTGAACAGTCTTGTCTTGTTCCTGATCTTAGGGGGAAAGCTTTTAGTGTTTGCCCTTTAAGCATGATGTTCGCTTCAGGTATCTCAGATATGGCCTTTATAGGTTGAAATATACTCCCTCTATTCCCATTTAGCTGAGTGTTTTTATCTTAAATAGTTGTTGTACTTTATCAAATGCTTTTTCAACATCTATTAATATGATCTTATGACTTTTCATTTTGTTTATCTGGTGAGTTGCATTTATTGATTTGTGAATGTTGTTACATTCTTGCATCCCTGGGAAGAAACCCACCTGATCATGGTTTATGATCTTTTTAATGTATTGGTGGATCCAGTTGGCCAATCTTTTATTGAGAATCTTAGCATCTATGTTCATCAGTGATATTGGCCTATAGTTTTCCTTCTTAGTTTTCTCTTGACCTGGTTTTGGGATTAGACTAATTTTGGCATCATAGAGTTTGGGAGTCTTCCCCATTCTTGGACTTTTTTTGGAATAGGTTGATAGGGATAGGAGTTAGTTCTCCTCTAAATGTTTTATAGAATTCACCTGTGTAGCCATCTGGTCCAGGGCTCTTGAACTTTGGGAGATTTTTTATTACTTCTTCAAATTCACTAGTTGTTATTGGCCTATTCAGGGTTTCTGCTTCTTCTGGATTCAGTTTTGGTAGATTATACATTTTTAGAATTTTGTCCATTTTACCCAGGTTGTCTTATTTCTTGTCATATACTTGTTTGTAGTAAATTCTTACAATCCTTTGTATTTTTGAAGTATCAGTTGTGATTTCTCCTCAGTTGTTTCTGATTATGTCTATTTGGGTCCTCTCTCTTTTTCTTGATGAGTCTCATTAAAGGCTTGTCAATTTTGTTAATTTTTTTTCAAAGAACCAGCTTTTGGACTCATTGATTCTTCAAATTATTGATTTAGTCTCTAAGTTATTTAATTCTGTACTAGATTTTTTTGTAGTTTTTTTTTTTTTTTTTTCCGAGCTGGCTGAGCTCATTGAGCTTCTCTATCATCATTATTTTGAATCCCATGTCTGAAAGTTTGTTTGCCTCTGTTTCATTCAGTGATCTTTCTGGGGATTCATCCTTTCCTTTTGGTGATGGACTGTTTCTTTTTCTCCCCATGTTTAGGATTCATTGCAATCCAATCAGACTGTGATTGGCTGCCAGGCTAAGGAACTTCTAGTCTGGAAGGATTGACTTAGTTATAATCCTTTCAGTCTGTGATCTACCACCAATCTCAGATGCAGCTTGGGGTGACAAGCTGTAAATTGGTGTAAATCAATGAACCAGCTACCAAACTCAGGCCCTACTTGGCTAGAAAGAGAGGTTCAATTGTAATCCAATGGATCAGCCACCAGATCAGGTGCAGCTTGGTGGGACAGAATCAGATGTAAATCGATGAATCTGTGATCAACTGCCCGGGTCAGGTGGCACAGGGCTTGATGAAAAATTCTATTGTAATCCAATAAATCCGTAATCAGCTGCCAGGCTATGGGGTCACTGGGCTAGACTGAAAGATTCCATTGTAATCCAACAAGTTTTTGATCAGCCACCAGGTCCAGGGTTCACTGGTCAGGACAAACCAACTCAGTTGTGAACCCATGAATCCATGATCAGCCAACAGGCTCACTTGCCACTGTGTGGGGCACTTATTCCTCTGCCATCTTGCCATAACTCTGGTTCGGATTTAGGTAAGTGGGGGTGCACTGACTGAGATGTGAGGTGTGTTGGGCTCTGGCTCAGGAGCAAGTGTCAGTAAATCTTGGGGTCCCTTCCAATGGGCTGAGGGCTTCAGAAGAGGAGAATGTGTGAGGGTGAATGTTCCATCTGCAGGTGGGCAGTGGTGTTTTGCTTTGTTGGGGACTTTTCTGGGGTCCCTCTGCACTCTACTTGTCTCTGCAGCCCACCTGTCCTGAATGTGTTAAGAGAAATAAATAGATGATGGATGAATTCAAATGGAGAAGAAAAAATAAACCTTGTTTGAACACCCCCCCCCCAAAAAAAATAAAAGGTAAAATGGAAATTGGAAATGGAAAAAGGGAGTTAATCCTTGGAGGATAATTTTGTGGTGTGGGGCAGAGTATGGCAGGCACTAAACAAGGCTAAATTCCAGGACTGTGCTCACAAGTTTATTGGGATCATTCTGAAGATCCTGCAGGCTTATGAGAGAATCCCATTGACAATCTCAACCACATAGTACTTAGCCATGGTTCATACCTCATTTAGTAACTGGAGGCTGCTAAGTATGACTTACTATAATAATGTGCCTGGTTGAAGGGCTTTTTCTGATTCTTCCAGAGTTTTCAATTCTGGAAGTGACAAATGCTCAATGTCCCCTTGGTGTGTGTGTGTTTGTCATGATCCTGAACATCCACACTAGGCTGACCTGGGCCACTGAGTCTCTGTGTGGTGGCACCAACAATTGGTGCTGTGAACATGATGCTGAGCCAATTACTGTCACCACTAAGGCTCTTTCTCCTCTTACAAGGTGTTCATTGGTCTAAGTGCCAGATGTACAGCATATGTGTCCTGATGGTGATCAGCTTAAACACTGGTCTGTGCAGGGTTGGAATTCACTGTTGAGTCCTGAAGAGCCTCTATTGGATTTGCCTGATGTGGAACAGAAGTCTTCATGGTTCATTGGGAGTGGATGCTGCATTGTCTGAGTCTCTGGTTTCCATCTATGTGAGAAATGTATCTTTCTCAAAAACCCAATTTTCTAACTCAGAGACTCCAGAGTGAATGAGGATTCAATAATCCATAGAAGTTCCATGAGAGAAACTGACAGGAAGATGAAACCACCCAGGAAACCAGCCCACACTTCCCACTGTACCTGCTCCTAGGATGGTCCTGTATTCAGAGACCTTGAGCACCCCCTGGTGTTTGCAACCCCTTCTACAGGGAGGTTTTGGGGCTCAGGCTGACTT
The DNA here is from genome assembly GCA_004026585.1 of Noctilio leporinus. NCBI lineage: Eukaryota > Metazoa > Chordata > Mammalia > Chiroptera > Noctilionidae > Noctilio > Noctilio leporinus. Next base: position 7,005 of record PVIW01018324.1, on the reverse strand, counting down.
CTCCTCACTGTGTCTCTGGCACAATAATACAGGATGGTGTTCTCAGCTCTCAGGCTGTTCATTTGCAGGTATGGTGTGTTCCTAGCATTGTCTCAAGAAAGAGTGAAATGGCCCTTCACAGAGGTGGTATATATGTAATGACCACTACCACCACTAATGTACATGACCCACTCTAGCCTGATTACAAAAATTCTCACTGTGATATTACAGAGACATCACGGTGATGTCACATTAAGATTGATTTCAAAAAATCTAAGTGTGATGTTACAAAGATTGCATGTAATGTCGTAATGCACCACTGGGATTTCATGCATGTTCACTGTGATACCACTGGCACCATTGTGAGTTAGTACAGCCTCACTGTGATGTCACCACCTCATTGTGACAGCATCAGGACCCATTGTGATGTCACACAGCCTCACTTTGATGTTATAAAGCCCTCAATGTGATGTATCAAAGTGCCATTCTGATTTTTCACATCCTCAAACTGATGTCACAGAGCACTCAATGTGACATCACATGGCCTCTAGGTAATGTCATAATGTAATCAATAAGATTACAAAAATAATCACTGTGATGTCACTAGTCCCTCCCTGTTATGACATACAGCCTCATTGTGATGTCCCAGAGCTCCTTTGTAATTTCACACATTCTCACTGTGATGTCACAAAGCCTTTACTGTTATTTCTCAGAGCTTCACTGGGATGTCACACAGCCCTCACTGTGATGTCACACCATGTCATATCACAAGGACCCATTCTGATGTCACACAGCCTCAACTTGATGTCACAAAGCATTCACTGTGATGTCACACAGCCCCAATGTGATGTCACAGTTATACCACAATGTCATGCAGCCTGAGTGTAGTGACATAATGCACCACTGTTTCGCTGTGATGCATTATGATATCCTCACTGTGATGTCACACAAACTCATCATGATAACACAAGGATCCACTGTGATTTCACACAACCTCACTTTGATGTCACAAGCTTTAACTGTGGTGTGATGAAGCTCAGCTGTGATTTTGCCCATTTTCACTGTGATGTCACAAAGCCCTGACTGTGATGTCACATAGCCTCAATGTCATGTCATAATGTACCACCATGATTTCCTATATTCTCATTGTGCTGTCAGAAATTCTTCATTGTGATTTCACAAAACATCACTGTTGTGACACAAAGCCCACAGTGCGATGACACACAAACTCATCTTCATATCACAAGGACCTGCAATGATCTCATACAACCTTTTGTGACGGGTGTCACAAATCATTCATTGTGATGTTATGCAAACTAATTTTGGTGTCACAAAAGTCCACTGTGATTGTGCTCATCCTCCCTCCTGTGGTGCCACAAAGCCCTTACTGTGATGTCACACAGCATCAATGTGACATCATAATGCAGCACTGTGCTTTACCACATTCTCACTGTGATGCTAGAAAGCCTTCATTTTGAGTTCACAAAGCATCACTGTTATGACACAGTGCCCACAGTGTGGTGACCCAGAACTTATTCTTGATATCACAAGTACCCACTGTGATCTCACAAAGCTCCATTGCAATTGCACCCATCCTCACTGTGATGTCACAAAGCCCTCACTATGATTTCCCACAACCTCATTGTGATGTCACAAATCTCTCACTGTGATGTCAGGTAGCCTTAAAGTGATGTCACAAAGCTCAACTGAGCGTTCAGACATTCTCACTGTGATGTCCCAAAGCCTACATGTTGATGTTACACCACCTTGTTGTGCTACCTCAAAGCCCACACTGTAATGGAACACAAACTCCTCACAAAGCTCACACTTTGATGTCACACAGTCTCATCATGATATCACAATGACCCATTATTATTTCACATAGCCTCCATTTTATGGCAAAAAACACTCACTGTGATATCACACAACCTCAGTGTGAGGTCACAAAACTCCATTGTGATTTTGCCTGTCCTTACTGTGATGTCAAAAATCCTGCATTGCAGTTTCACATAGCCTCGATATGATGTCATAATGCATATATGCACTTTCACACATTCTTACTGTGGAGTCATTAAAGCTTCGTTTTAATGCCATTTAGTGCTGCTGTCATGGCACAAAGCCCTCACAGCGATGTCACACAACCTCATCACACTATCACAAGGACACTCTGTGATCTTACACAGCCCCAACCTAATATCACAAAGCCCTTACTGTGATGTCACATAGCCTCAATGTGATATTCCAATGCATCAGATTTAAAATAGCCTTGCTGTGATGTCACAAACCCACTCTGTGATATCACACAGCTTCACTGTGATATCATAGTGAATAACTGATTTCACAAATTCTTACTGTGATGTCACATTAACTTATTGTGATTTCACTTGGCCTCACTGTCATGCCACAGAGCCTAATTGTGATGTCCTAATGCACCATGGTGATTTCACACATTACCACTGTGATGTCACAAAGCCTTCACAATGGTGTCATCAGCCTGTAATGTGATCTCACACAACCTCATTGTGATACTACTGACCACCATTGTGAGTTAACATAGCCTCACTGCGATGCCCCAAACACTCACTGTGATGTGCCCCAACCTCCTCATGATGTCACAGGACCCACTGCCATGTCACATAGCCTCACTTTGATATCACAAAACATTCAAAGTAACATCACAAAGATCCATTCTGATTCTGTGCACCCTTGGAGTGATGTCACAAAGCCCTTACTTTGATGTTACACAGCCATCGTATGATGTCATAATGTATCACTGATAACAAAAATTATCACTGGGATGTCAACAAACCCTCACTATGATGTCATATAGTCTCATTGTGATGTCACAAAGCCATTCTGCAACAATACAGCCTCAATGTGATATCACAATGTACTACTGTGTTTTCACACATTCTCACCACGATGTCACAAAGCCTCCCTTGTAGTTTTATACAGCCTTACTGAGATGTCAAAATGCCCTCACTGTATCACAATCCTTCACTGTGATGTCACACAACTTCATCCCGATATCATAAGGATACTCTGTGATTTCACATAGCCCCCCTAAGCTGGCACAAATGGAATGCCACACAACCTCATTGTGATGTCACAAAGCCCTCGATAATGTAACACAACTTCATGCTGATGTCACAAGAACCCACTGTCATTTCACACAACCTCAGTTTGATGTCACAAAGCTTTCACTGTAATGCCACACATTCTAATTGGGATGTCATTAAACTCCATTGGGATTTCACACATCCTCTGATACCAAACTGTGCCAATGTGATGTCCTATTGCATCAATTGTGATTTGACAAATTCTCACTGTGATGACACAAAGCCCTTTCTGTGTTTTCACACAACCTCACTGTGATCCTATAATGCACCACTGTGGTTTCACACATGCTAACTCTGATATGAAAAAGCCTCCATGGTGGTGTCATAGGCCTAGGATATAATTTCACACAAACTAATGTGATGTCACAGACCTCCATTGTGGTTTCACACATGCTCCCTGTCATGTCACAAACCTTCATTATGATTCCACACAGCTTCACTGTGATGTCACACAACCTAGTGATATCACAAGGACTCACTGTGATTTCACAAAACCTCACTTTAATATCACAATACTTTCACTGTGATGTCACAAAGCTCAACTGTGGTGTTGCCCATTTTCATGGTGATGCCACAAAGCCCTCACTGTGGTATCACACAACCTCAATGTGCTGTTATCGTGCACCACTTTGATTTCTTGCATGCTCAGTGTGATTTCACAGAACCTTCACTGTGACTTCACACATCATCACTATGTTATCACCAGGTCTTCCCTGTGGTGTGATAGGCCTAGAATGTGATGTCACACAACCTCATTGTGATACCATGGGCCATTGTTGTGAAGTAACACAGCCTCTCTGTGATAACACTCACTGTGAATGCCACAACCTCATTGTGATATCACCAGGATCCACTGTGATTTCACACAGCCTCACTTTGATATCACAAATCATTCAATGTGATGTCACAAAGATCCTTTCTGATTCTTCACATCCTCACTTTGATGTCACACAGCTTCCAGTGATGTCATAATGCATAACTGTGATTTAACAAATTTGCACAGTGATGTCACACTAACTCATTGCAATTTCACAAAGCCACATTGTGATGTCATAAAGCCTAAATGTTATGCCATAATGCACCACTATTATTTCACACATACTCACTGTTATGTCACACAAAGATCACAGTGTGATAACATACAACCTACTCGTGATTATCAACAAGAATTCATTTTGGTCTCAAATAGCCTCACTTTGATGTCACAAACCATCCACTGTGATATCACGCAATTTCATTGTCACAGGCTCCAGTTTGATTTCACACATTTCTATGATGGTCACAGAGCTCTCATAGTGATGTCACACAGCCTCATTGGAATGTCACAAAGCTCCATTGTGATTTCACCCCTCTTCAGTGTGGTGTATAAAAGCTCTTCACTGTGGTGTCGTAGGCTTATAACATGATATAAAACAACATCATCATGATATCACAAGGATCCACTGGGATAATACACAACCTTACTTTAATATCACAATGCCTCCACTGTGATATCATACCACTTGATTGGGATGTTATCACTGATTTACCAACAAGGCTTAGCAAGCACAGTAGAAAACCCTGAGGACACAGGAAAGTGCCATAGATCCCAGTGAATGTCTTTTTCTCCAATGATTCCTTTGGTCTCATCAGAGTTCTTCTGGGATAGTATGGTAAAGTTTCTGAGTGTGTTTAGAGAAATCCTGCCCTATCAACAGGAACAAAGCAGAGAGTGCTGTGCTGCAGGCCTCATGTTTCCATGATACTTGTGAGATTTCTAAAAGAATAGGTTGAAATCTGCTTCTGAATATAAGACTGATGGAGGTTTTCTTGTTTTTCCCAGTTTCGCTGTGGTTTCTCCCATATATTCTACTTCCAAAATGAATACACTAACTTTTCCAACATGGCCTAACAAGTGGATAAGGCTCCACTGTGATTTCTCGCATTATAATGGAAATGTCCCAAAGTCTTTACCTGATATCACACATTGTCAATGTGATATGACAATGCATAATTGTGATTACAAAAATTTGCACTGTGATGTCACAGAGACATCATGGTGATGTCACATTAATGAAGTTTGGTCCACAAAGCCTCGCTGTGATGTCACAAAGACTGCATGTGATGTCATAATGCAACACTGGGATTTCATATATATTCATTGTGATATTACTGGCACCATTGTGAGTTAGCACAGCCTCACTGCAATGTCACAACCTCATCATGATATCACTAGGAACCATTGTGATGTCACACAACCTCACTTTGATGTTATAAGGCACTCAACATGATGGACCAAAACACCATTCTGATTTTTCACATCCTTAGACTGATATCACAGAGCAATCATTGTGATATCACATGGCCACTAGGTAATGTCATAATGCAATCACCATGATTACATAAATTCTCATTGTGATGTCACCAATCCCTCCTTGTGATGACATACAACCTCATTGTGATGTCACAGAGCCCTCCCTGATGTAACACAATTTCACGCTGATATCAGAAGCACCTGCTGTGATTTCACACAGCCTCAGTTTGATGTAATAAAACTTCATTTTGGTTTGATGCATCATCTCTGCAATGAGACAAAGCCTTTAATGTGATGTTACTCAGCCTCAATGCAATGTTCTAATGCATCAGTTGTAATTTCAAAAATTCCCACTGTGCTATCACAAATATTTTACTGTGATTCCCACACCCTCTTTGTGATGTAATGCACTTCTCACTCTGATGTCTCACAGCATTATGTCATAATGCAACAGTTTTAATTTCAAAACTTATCACTTTGTTGTCAAAAATCCATCACTGTGATGTCACACAGCCTCAATATGATATCATAATAGCCTACTGTAAGTTCCCACATTCTCACAGTGATGTAAGAAAGCCTTCATTTTGAATTTGCAAAGCATTTCTTTTCTTTTTTTTTTTTTAAGATTTTTAAATTATTTTTTTTTTTAGAGAGAGGGGAAGGGAGAGAGGCAGAGAGGAAGAGAGACATCAATGTACAGTTGCCTTTCACCTGCCTATAGCTATGGACCTGGCTAGAGACCTGGCTTGCAACCTGGGCAAAGCATTTCTTTATGACACAAAACCGACAGTGTAATGACATACAGCCTCAATGTGATGCCATAATGCATCACTATGATTACACAAATTCTCACTGTGATGTTTTAAAGGCCATACTGTGATGACACACAACCTCATTGTGATGTCATAACACCCTCAGTGTGATGTCACACATCCACATTGTGATATCTCAAAGTTCAAGTGCAATTTTATGCATTCTCACTGTTATATCCAAAAGCCCACACTTTGATTTTATGCAAACTGATTGTGATGTCACCCAGCCCTCACTGTTATGTCACATAACCTCATTGTGATATCACAGGGACCTACTCTGATTTCACACAGCCTTAGTTTGATGTCACAAAATCTCCAGTGTGATGTCACACAATCTAATGTGATGTCATCAAACTCCCTTTTGATTTTGCACATCCTAATTGTGATGTCACAAAGCCCCCAGTGTGATGACACACATTCGTTTAATGTTATAATGCTCACACATGCTCACAGTGATATCACACAACCTTCAGTGTGGTGTCATAGGACTATAATGTGATTTCTCAATCACTTGTTAGGTTATCATATGCCTTCACTGAGATTTCGCACATCCATACTGAGATGTTACAAAATATTCATTGTGATTTTAAAAAGCCTCACTTATCCCCTGACCACTGCAGGCCTATTCCTTGTATTCATACACTTGGTTCTGTTTTGCTTGTTGTTAGTTTTGCTCATTATTGTCCCGTAATGGGTGAGAACATATGATACCTGTCCTTCACTGACTGGCTTATTTCACTAAGCATAATATTCTCCAGTTCCATCCATGTTGTTGCAAAGGGTACAAGTTCCTTCTTTCTTT
>PVIW01018323.1:0-11895 GCA_004026585.1 Noctilio leporinus | reverse complement strand
CTTTAAAATAAGAGTAGGAGGAGGATCTTGGGGAGTTAAATGAATTGACAGAAGGGAGGAGTAAAAATATGGGAATTGTGATACACTATGATATAAATAGCATTTACTTAAAATGCACTAATTGTGAGGGTTGGAAGTAACTTTTGTAAAGGATATGTTAGGGATTAATAGTTCATGTAGCTCTGGGTGTGACTCAGGTACTTAAGATTAGCAGTGATCCATTTCCTGAGTCTACCTGTTTTTCTTGATCCAGTCTCTTCAGTCTACAGTCAGGCTGTGGGGGCCTTGGAGTGGCAGGGCCTAAGGCTGTTACAGTCAAGGCTGGTTCTGAGTGCCACACCTCCAGTAGGCTGAGCCTCCAGTAGCCTAGCTGAGTTTCTGCACTGCGAGCATTTTGGGGCCCTCCCTTTTCTTGGTGGTTCTGTGTGAAGAACTGCAGGTTGCTTATGTGGTGTCAATGGCTACTCCTTCCTCTCCAGCTCCTCGAGAAGGTTTCCACCTGTCTTGGGTGCCTGGCTCCAAGGGGGGTGGCCCACAGCTTTATTTGTACCAGTGATGGCTAGCTCTCCCCCTCCAGTTCTTTGAGGAGGTTTTTGCAGCCCTTGTCTGCAATGAGCTCCTGGATCCAACGGGGGCCCACAGCATCGTTTGTGGGTGATGGCTAGCTCTTTTTGTCCAACTCTTTTAGGAGGTTTTCAGTGCCTTCAATGGGCGCCTGGTTCTCTGGGGAGCCCCACAGGGACAACATACTGGTGATGACTATTCCTTACCTTCCAGCTCTTAGAGGAGATTTTTGCAGCCTGCATTAGGCATGCTAGTTCCACCAGAGGCAAGTTCACTGGCATGCAGTTTGGAGCTGAGGTTTACATGTGGGATCCTGTGTGATGGTATGAGTGTGTGGGGTTGGGCCTCCCTTCTCACTGGGGCTCTGAGCTGCCCTCTCCATGGTGGTGCAGTGGCACAGTTCTCTGCTGTCATGCTGCCAGGCAGGTGCACTCTCCTGCTCCCCTGGGGTCTCTCCTCCTCCACCTATGGCCCCGGGAGGCACTTCCTCTCTCTTAGCATCCAGAGTGTGGCTCTCACACAGGGTCCCTCCCTTGTAAGTGCTCAATTTCTCAATCTCCTCAAGTTGCTCATTGTCCATACTTCACTGCTCAGATTTCTATTCACTGGAGAACCTGAAGCTGTCTTCAGTCAGAGCTGCCTCTGTGGGCAGAGCCACCACTGCCCAGAGTTGACCCTAAAGCACAGGTCCAGCTGGTCTGGAATAGTCTCACCTGCTCTCCTGCAGATCTCTGCAGCCTCTGGGCTGTGCACCCCTGAATACAGCTGCTTACCACTCCAATTCTCAGGACCTGCAGATGTCTCCAGCTCCCTACCTATTCTCCAGCTGTTCTGGCACTTGAGAATGCCCATCAGCACTGCCATCCACTTTGGCGCCATCTTTTTCCCCCTCCAGGGACATTTTAAAATACATGTTCACACAAATGTAAAAATCTAGAAACTTCTGATTTCATACTGGAATCTGTTTATATTGTTAAAATCATGACCATTAAATATCAAAATAAAAAAACAGTTAAAAATAACATTTGGCATTTGTGTTTTGCCGCCTGGCTTTTTTCACTAAGCATAATACTATCCAGTTCCAACTATGGTATTCCATTGTGTAAATGTACCACAGTTTTTGATTGATTCATCCACTGATGAGCATTTAGGTTGTTCCCAGCACTTGGCTATTGTAAATAGCACTGCTATGAACATAGGGGTGCATAGGTTCTTATGAATTGGTGTTTCAGGATTCTTTGGTCATTGTCCTATCCTTTGTGATAGTATGGTTGGAACTGGATAGTATTATGCTTAGTGAAATAAGCCAATTGGCTTAAAGACAAATACCATATGATCTCATCTAACACAGGAAAACAAATGAACAAAACAGAAGAGTAGATTGGAACTGGAGACAAGAAAACAAAGAACAAACTGATGGTGACCAAAGTCAGGGGAAGGAAAAAGGCAGGGAAGAGGGGAAGAGTTCAGTCAAGGAACCAGAATGAGTGACCCATGGACATGGACAACATGTGGGGAGTGAAAATGGAAGAGGGAAAGGGGTAGGTGGGGCAGGGGAGAGCAATGGGGGAAATAATCGGACAATTGTAATACAACAATAATAAATTAATTTAAAAATAACATTTGACAAGTATCTATAATAAAGTATATCTCTACAAAATATAGTCTACAGAATCAAGTTATAAAAATAAGCAACAGATTTATAATATCATAAGCTGAAAAATTAAAGTAACAGAGGCATCCCTTTAAAACATAATCTTTAACTGTGTTTAGTTTAAGAAGGAACAAGTGTTTATTTCTAGGGAAGCAATTTCCTGCTCAAACAAATAACCATAGAGAGATCTAAGTTTGCCACAGCAGAGTGATCACTGGGAATTAGGAAAGAAAAGGTTGCCCAACCCCTGACTGGTAGCACAGTGGGTAAGGCACCGGCCTGCTAACCCAAAGGTTGCAGGTTCGATTCCCCAGCCAGGGCACATAACAAGGTTGCAAACCAGGTCTCCAGTCAGGTCTGTGGCTGGAGTCAGGTGAAAGGCAACCATACATTGATGTCTCTCTCCTTCTCTGCCTCTTTCCCTTCCCTTCTTTCTAGAAATAATGAAATAAAAAATTTTAAAAAAAGAAAAGGTTGCCCAATTTAATCACTCAGTTTTTTGTTTGTTTGTTTGTTTTTACACAAAAGGCTCTAAATCTGTCCCCAACTACTGGTGTTTCTAAGATAAAGCACTGAATTTTCCCTGAGGTTGCCTGGGACCTGAAGTTATATATCCACACAAGATTGCCCTAAGAATCAGAATAAATATAGAAAGATTATACCTCTCCATATGCTGCAACTATTTTCAAGAAACCAAAATTAAAGAATAATTGCTTGTAATTATATATAATTTTCTTCCATGTCTAAGATCAGTGTCTTCAAGATTATACCTGTAATTTGTATTTCAGGGTCTTGACTTTTTTTATTATGTAATTGTGTGGGGTTGTTGGATGGGATGAGGATTATGGGAACTGTGAATTAAGATTTTCATTTTTTATTAAGCATGACCCATCCCTGTCCCCACAGACTTCCATGGTTGTGTGATTTGTGGCAAACTTGGATCCATTCACTATTCTTGGGTTTTCTCCAATAAAGACATCTCTCCTGTTCCTCTTTTTGAATGTACACATCTCCTGCAACAGAGTTAGCCAGGATTTAAGACATGACATGACCCTGACATAGTCCTGATAGAGAAATGTTTTCTCCTCCTGGCCACAGTACCTTGGAGAAAGTGACAGAGCAGCTGGAGACAGCAGATTCTGAAGCAAGGATGTAGACTGACTGAGATGCTCAGGGCTGTTCATAGCCAAACAATTTTTCGCACCTTATAGATGAGTAAGTTGTGGCTTAGATGAAGAAATTGTGATCATATATGGTCACATCCCATTGGCTGGCATGCATACACTTTATTTACTGAACTTCACTACCAATTTAAATGTTGGAAGATTTATATCTAGAAGAGTAACAACCACATAGAATAACAGACTACAATTTGAAGAGGAGAATTGTGAACTTCAGATGTGTATTCTAAAATTTCAAATCTAAACATAAACAATGGCATTTAAATCATCTAGTAACTTTCACTTCTATAATCCTATAAATTAGAGGATTTCCTATAATCCTATGATCTTATTAAAGGACTTCCCTTAGCTGTGGGCCTCTGGGACATGAATCCAGAGAATGACTGTTGGAGGTAAATCTGAAGGTCTAGTTAAAAATTGTTCATAAAAGGTAAAGCTAAATAAATTCATTATCACCAAGCCCTTATTATATGAAATGTTAAAGGGACTTATTGAAGGAAAAGAAAAATATCAAAACTATGAACAGTAAAATGACAACAAATTTACAACTATCAACACCTGGATCTAAAAAACAAAAACAAACTAAGCAAACAACTAGAACAGAAACAGGATTATAGATATGGAGGTTATTGAAGGATTATGAGTGGGGAGGGAGAAGTGAGAGAGTGGGATTAATCACAATTAAGAAATGGAAAGAGCAATGAACAAATGTTGCTGATATTACTATTCATCATGCTGTTTAATATCCATTCCACCCACTTTTGATAACTTTTCATTTTTTAATTTGAGAAACCATCTCTTCTGTTGTTCTTAGCTCAGGGAGAGCCTTATTCAAGATGTGTTGCCCTTGTTTAGCCAACAGGTAGGTGGGAAACCCAAACTTGGCATTTGGACACACTTTTCTCATAACCTGAATTACACATGAAAATGACAATTGAAAATGTGCCCCATGAGTTGGAGAAGCAGTCATGCTTTTTAGATTCCAGAGACACTCTGGATTATTGTTTTTCATGGGTTGTCTTCAATCTTCCCACTGGTGCTTTAAGTTCTCACATAGATTTTTGTTAAATTCTGTTTGTTTACATTAGCCAGAGTTACTGCTTTTACATGACTAGAGTTCAGAGCTGTTTCTCAGGAAACCTCCACAGCTCTCTTGGAACTTTTCACTGAACCTTCAACATTTCCTAGCAGCTTCTTCTCCCCATGTCTACCCCTCATAGCTAACCTGTAATACCTTCCTGTTCAGGACTGATTTAATACATTGTAAATACTTGACCACAGCCTGGTCGCATCCTGAGATGTAACTTTTCCCCACTTGAGCCACCTATATTCTGAAAGAAGTTATCACTGTCATTAATAGTATTTTAAATTTTATGCCAGATCTTTGCTTTGCTACTCTCTAGTTGGTAATCATATATTGATTTTCCCATTTTATCATTTCTAATGCTTTCATGACTAACCAAAGTAATAAATAGTTCAATTTAATAAGCTAAAGTCACAAACACTAATATAAAAAATGAGTCAGCATGAAATGCAAGTTTAATTCCATCAGAAATCAGTATTTTCTAAACTAGCAAATGATTTATAGCAAAGGCTGTATTGATGGCTTCAAATTTACAAAACGAAGATTTTAGAGATTGCCCTAAGATTATTTTGTGGCTGCATAGAAGGTTAAACAAAATTTCCACTTGCTTATACAGGGTGCATGTGATCAATTGGCAATAATTTTGCGTCTCCTTATTTCACATGCTTCTTATTAATTTTGAAAAACTATGTTTCTAAGTTATGATTTAACATTACTGTTTCAGATATAAAGTATTAAATTCTGAGAGCAACAATCATGTCGAAGGAATATGATGTTAGGTAACCATAATTTCTAGACTGCATGCAGGGCTAACTGCTAAGGAAATTGTGGACTTTAATAACATCCCTTTATGTACAGTTTACAATGTAAAGAAGGTGTATGATGCTGATCTGATTTCCAACAAGGAAAACACACATCAACAAGGAAAATGCATAAGGTATGCGAGGATCTTTAAGTCCAGATGTTGTACACAAAATCCAGGAGATCACCAATGAAGATTCAGAATGTTTACCTTGACATTTTGAGAGAAGTAGTTGTCTATGGGTGAAGCAAGTCACAAATGGATGTCATTTTATCTTCCAACAAGATGGTGCACCAGCACATAATGCCAAAAAGATGTAAGAATATCTCAGTGTCGATATTCCTGAATTCTGGTCAAAGGAAATCTGGCCCTGTAGTTCACCAGATGCCACTCCTTTAGACTATTATGTACCAAGCATTTGTGAGAGAGAGGTTAATAAACAACCTCATTCCAATAAAGAGGCTGTTAAAGCTAAGATTGAAAACGTGATGATGTCCATGGATAAAGAAAAGTTCATTAAAGTGTGCTCAAAATTCTGAAGTTGAATAGAGTCTATTATTTCAGCAAATAGAGACTTTAAAAAAATAACGACTATGTTTATGTTTTACATATAAGAATAATTTTATTTCAAAATATAACACTTTTGCGGTATGTTGATTTTACTAAAATTTTGCCAATTGATCACATGCAATGTGAAAATTTCATTCCCATGTCTTCATACTGCACTTTCATAGTGTCAAAATAATTCTTACATAAAATATTTATAAATTTGCTACAAAAACCACTTTGTTAATCAAACTGCTAACATAAAGATAAAATACTATTTTATCATCTTTTCCCCAAATAAATAGAGAACATTGCTCAGTAATTTCAACAAAAATATTCAGTAAAGGACCACACAAATGAATAAAAAATGATGCTGTTGGACTGTAACAATGAACATTCAACTATTTTTTCAGAAATAAAATCTGATGATAATTACATAAAGTATGATTATTGTTTCATGCAATTTTATTATATTATTTTATATTGCTATATTCCTTCAAAGTCTCAGAACAGAGCAGAGCAGAGGGTAAAGGCTAGTGACCTTTTTCAGATGAAGGAGAATGGTGTGTTTCAGAGCTCAAAGCATCATACCAAGGTCAAAATCAGAAGGTGCTGAAAGCAATTGCAGAGGACAATCCTTACTGAAGTGTACAGCACTTGCTGGAAAACTCCATACAAACTGCCTCATTATATCCATAGGAGAACTCTCATTTTCGGTGACCAGAAGTTTTAATATATATAATAAATATGTATAAGCATAAATCCATGGAAAAAGAAACCTAATAACTAGAAAATTGGAAAATAAACTCACAGAAGTGAGTTCAGATTATAGGAATAGCAACTACGATTCTAAAACAAAATTTAAAAACTATTCTTAAATGTAACACAATAAATGCTGTTATCTTCTATAACAAAAAGCAATTCTATAAATGAAACAACCAGGCCAGTTCACATATTGTGGCTTCTCACTTTTTAAATGTCAGTTCTGCAGAGTCCCTCTCACAAGGAACCATCAGTCTCTAACGAATCATAAAGGTCAGTTGAAAAGGGACAGAAGGGGTTGATACACTTTTTTTTTTTCCAGTGGAGAAAGGTTTAGATCACTTGCATTCAAGGGGAGCATGACCAGAGACACAGGTGCTCTGGCTGGATCAATTTCAAGAAATAAATTTCTGTGCTGAAATTCCTGGATCCAATATTATTCTGAATAACAGTTTAAAGTGATCAGACCAAGAGTTGGGGCTCATTTACTCACAAAATACTCAGACATTCCAATGAACAACCTGCATTAGTCCAGAGAGAAGAGGATGTTGCAAACGACTGTCACTCACTGAGCTCTGTAGGAGATTGGGTTGAAGTTCAGAACATCACAGGACATCTAATGGGTTCCAGCTGTGCAGGAGATTATCTGGAAAAGTCAACCTGGGCTGATAAATACAACAGCTGAATGCATGACAAGCTCATGGAGTCAGAGTGAAGGATGAACTGCACCTTGGACACGTAATTCTTTCTTTAGCATGAGAGGATACGCCCTCAAGAGCATATCAGTGTCTTTAGATTCTGTCAAGACACTCACACATTTTATTGCTGTTGTTACATAAAATTAATTATGGCCTTTAAGGGATTCTAAATTTCATCAGTAGTGATTTCAGAATTTCAAACAAAAAACTCATTTGTCATTAGGTTAACTGCTATTATTAGATAACACAATTCACATAAAATTAAAACATATTTTATCAAGAATGGCTGTGTCACTACCACTCTTCAAATTCCTTGAAAGGAGAATGGGACTATGAACACAGGATTCCCAACCACATTCTCTAAAACTGTTCATTTGCCTAATTCAGACTCTGCTCCATGTACTGCTCCTTAGAGTAGAAACAATTTATAAGGTGGATCCACTCAAGTATCTCAGCTGGAAATTTCATAGTTTTCCCTCTTTGTAAGTTTAAGAATATATATACTTTGGAAATAATATTTCTTGTAATGCATAGAACTCCAAAAAGCATAATTAAGAAGAAGTCATAGGTAAACATGGCTCACCTCCTTGTACAACCACATCAAAATTACAACTGAACTATAGAACAACCAAAACTCAGATCCATTGAAAATCATTTAATGGAAGTCTGACAATGATGGACTTAAAGAAGAAGCCACATCCATCCAGACTGGTAGGAGGGGTGGAGATGGGGATTTGCTGCTCCCATACCCATTTGTGTTGGAGAAAAATTAGGAGGGATATCTTAGGAGTGAGGAGTCTCAGCCCCACACCAGGCCCCTGAGCCCAGGGTTCCATTGCCAGGAAGATAAAGACCAGTAGGGGTTGAGTAAGTGGAAGAAATTGCTGATTCCCAAGCAGTTCCTTTCAAAGGGCCCACACATGGACTTACTCCCTCTGAGTCCCAGCACTGGGGTAGCCACTTGAAAGGCACCAGTGACATACTGGAAGCAACTAAAGTGTCTGGAATCAGGCTGGGCAGAACTGCAGGCAGAGACCACTGTTCCTTTTCTGAGCACTCCCCTGAGAAAGCCACAAAGCCTACAGGTGGGTACCATATCTAAGGTTCACATTGTTTGCCCTGCCCTGATGATTCCCTGGATACAAAGAGGCCCACACCAAGACACATCATAATTAAAATGCCAAAGGTTAAAGATAAAGAGAGAATCTTAAAAGCAGCAAGAAAAAAGCAGTTAGGAAAGTACTCATAGACTTGGATAACATTGTGGTGATTGTTGGGGGAGAGGGATATAAAGGGACTAAATGGTAATGAAAAAATACAGTAAAAATAAATTTAAAGTAATCAAAATGAAAGAAAATTAAAAAAAACACAAAACTGTTAACTATATAGGAGTTCCCGTTAGATGATTTCTCAAAAGAAACTTTGAAGGCTAGAATGGATTAGAAAGAAATATTCAGTCATGAAAAGCAAAAACCTACAGCCAAGATTGGCCTATTCAACAAAACTATCATTTAGAATGGAAGGGCAGATAAAGAGCTTTCAGACAATGTAAAGCTAAAAGAGTTCATCATCACTAAACCAATATTATATGAAATGTTAAAGGGGCTTAAAGAAAAGATCAAAATTACAATAAATGATAATAAATACATATCTATCAACAATTGAATCTAAGAAATAAACTAAGCAAATAAATAGAATTGAGATATAATCATGGGTAGAGAGCATTTTGATGGTTACCAGATGAGGAGGGTGTGGGGAAATGGGTGAAGAGGTTAGAGGATTAAGAAATACAAATTGGTTGTTAGAGAATACTAACAAACACAGTGTAGGATATAGAGTAGTCAAAGAACTTATATGCATGACCCATGAATATGAACAATGGTGTGGGGATTGCCTGAAGGAGTGGGGGCTGCTGGGTGGAGGGGAAGTGGGAAAAATTGGGACAACTATAATAACATAATCAATAAAATATTATTTTAAATAAAAAGCAAAAGCAAAATTCTTAAAAAACTGCTGAGTTAGATCATAGTTGTTATATTATTAAAATATATAATCATGAAACTATGTATGCATTGTACATGAAATTAGGCACAGACTTTATGCTTATACAAACAAATAAAACTGACATAAATTAAAAAATAAAAGCATAATACAAATAAATTAAATTATTTATATTAATTTAATGTGATGGATAGTGTACCATGAAATTAAGTCACAGCTTACAGAATGAAGATATTAGTTAGTTGTGTGGTAATGGATTTTTAGACTTCATCATTATTGTCTTACACCCAAGGGCTATGCTCCTAATGGCAGCATTGGATGGTTTTTCTTGTGAAGCTATTGCAAGTATCTTCCTCTGAAAATGTGACTTGGTCTTTTAATCTCACTCAAAAATATCCATGGCCTATGAGTCAGCATTTGTTGTTTTCCCATTATCCCAGGAAATCACATCTGTGACACCTGGTGCCAACTCTAGAGTAAAGGAGAACTTCTGCTAACTTTTGTACTGAAGTTCTATGATAGACACATTCAAAAGGTGGCTGTTCCTACAGTTCAAATTATGAATGTATCATTCTTGTTCACATATCATAACAAATACATTAAATTGATCACAGAGTGTGCATAAGCTTGAAGAATATACTTGTAATATAAAGTGATCACTGTTATGCAAGGAAGTCACAGCTGTCCTTTTATTCCTCAGCTTCTACCACTGTCCCTGCTGTCAGACTCCTGTCTTTTCTTTTTCTTTCTTTTTTAAATTTTATTGTTGTATTACATCCATCCCCTTTTTGCTCCCCTCTGTCCCCCTCCCCACCCACCCATTCCCCCCAAAGTCAATCCCACCTGTTGTCCATGTCCATGGTTCCTTTATACTAGGTTCTTGTCTAAGTTGCTCCCCTTCTTTGCAGACTCCTGTCTTTTCTAATCAACCAGTTATACTGATGACTCTGGGTCCACCCCAAGCTAGTCCAGTCCAATTATGGATAAAATTACTTTGATCAAAACATGTGCAGTAAAAGTGCTGTCTTCATCATCAGGAACCAAGCTGGGATTATGCATAAAAACTGCCTATGTGGAACACCTGGTGCTGAAGCAAAATAAATGACTTCCCATCACCTGATTTTGGAGAATTAGCTATTTCCAAAGAAGTCTTTTTAGTTTTATTATTTATTTATTTATTTATTGTCATTAGGAACAAAACTACACTGAAAAAACTGTATTCTATGTTGAATAAACATTTTTTTCTAGAACAAATTAACATGTTTTTCTAGAACACTCTTCTGCTTTCCATATACATTAAAAGAGAACTGTGGCAAGGTGGGTTTTTTACTGTAATTTGCTACCAATGATCAATTTAGATCTGAAACTCTTTCTTAGATGCTCTAAAATGAATTTTCATATTTTTCTATTTATGCTATATATCCACTGACTCCAAAATACCAGAAGCTTTGATATTTCCATTCACATGCTGTGCCTGTGGCCACAGTTCTGCCACCCTGTAAAGTTGAGGGCTGTGGTCCTTGAGGCTGGTGCTCACACCTGCGCTGCGTGTGGTCTTCCCAGGTTCCGGCAGAGGGCGCCCTATCCACTACATGCCCTTCTCCTAACCAAGTCAGGTGCAGCAGCAGCAACAGCAAAACATCAAGGAACACGTTTCCAGCTTCTCCTGGGCAGGAACAGTAAGTATCCTGTCCACTCGCTCTATTAGTTCAAATGAGCATAATAGGCGGTCCTGACTCCAGGGTGACAGACTTTGCCCGCAGGGAATCCCAGCTAGGGTGTGGAAGAAATCCAAACTGGAGCCCAATGTTGCGAAAATGACCACTGTAAAAAATGTGCTTGGCATGTGATTACACAACCACATGGCTTTTATGAATCCCTTTTATAAATCCCTGACATTTATGAATCCCTTGTGGCTCCAGGAGCTCAGTCTCTGAAGTCATGCAGCTCCGAAAAGACTGCAACTCAGATGAATGTTCTTTACCTCAGTTTTCTCACCTGAAAAATAAACTAATAGTATCTCTCAGAGCTTTAAGTATTGAATAAGGTTGAGTATCTTTGCAGAAGTTTTAAGCTGCTTTGAACATTAGTATGCTACCCATTGCCCCTCATCCATCATCTCTGCACAACACACAGCTTTGCTTTAATGCTGGGAAGGACAGTTAATGTGCAATTAAATAGTCATTTTTAATGCTATTTTTCATAAATCACTCTTGTCCTTAATCAAGTAAAATGACCTTATTTTGCTTTTATCATTCACTACATTGTTCCTGCAAATGTACATGTTATAAAAGTGATTATTCTGGGAAGGGAGTATAAAAATGCCCTAAAACACCTGTTGTAGAGGCAAGCCCAGGTGAGCAAGTCATTTTAAGTTCTGACAGTATGTCTAATGCTCATGATTGTTTACGAAAGCAAAATTTTCAAAAACAATGAAAATACACATTACTCTTGTTATATTTATTCCACTCTTTATTAAAAATTTTATTGTTGTTGTATTACATCGATCCCCTTTTTGCTCCCCTCTGTCCCCCTCCCCACCTACCTGTTCCCCCCAAAGTCAATCCCACCTGTTGTCCATGTCCATGGTTCCTTTATACTAG
>PVIW01018322.1:0-11895 GCA_004026585.1 Noctilio leporinus | reverse complement strand
CTATATAGCAGAAAGAAAGAAGGAACTTGTACCCTTTGCAACAACATGGATGGAACTGGAGAGTATTATGCTTAGTGAAATGAGCCAGTCAGTGAAGGACAAATATCATATGATCTCACCCATTATGGGACAATAATGAGCAAAACTAACAACAAGCAAAACAGAACCAAGTATATGAATACAAGGAATAGGCCTTCAGAGGTCAGGAGGAAAGGGGTTGGGGGGAGGGGGGAGGCAGGGGCAAGAAAGGGGAGCAGCTCAGACAAGAACCTAGTATAAAGGAACCATGGACATGGACAACAGGTGGGATTGACTTTGGGAGGAATGGGTGGGTGGGGAGGGGGACAGAGGGGAGCAAAAAGGGGATGGATGTAATACAACAACAATAAAATAAAAAAATTTTTTTAATTAAAAGCAATGAGATACCTAATAACTAAGTGGCATTTACATAGGTGGGTTTTTTTAAATATTATTTTTAGTCAAAGAGATTTAAAAGAATAAAATAAAAAATTTTAAATGAGCTAAAATAGACAATTCAGGAACAAAACCAAAAATAGATATATAGCAAAAAGAAAATGATTTAAAATAGAGGTCAGCAAACTACAGCTTGCTGTTCAAATGTGGCCTGTTGCTTGTATTTGTAGTTTTATTAGAACACAGCCGTGCTCACATGCTTGCAGATCAGGATTTCTCAGAATCAGTAATAGTGACATTCTGAACCCGATAATTTCATTATGAGGGCCCACACTATGCATTCTAGAATGTTTAGCAGCATTCTTGGATTTTAATGAGATGCCAGTAGGGTTCTCCTTCACAGTGATAAAGAAATATAACTTGGAACATTGCCAAATGTCTCCTGGGGTTGGGGGAAAATAAAGCAAAATTACCCCTGGTTGAGAACCACTGGTTTATGTGTTGTGAGATTTCACAGTATAAAGGTGGAGTAGAAATTGTATGGCCACCAAGCCTAAAATATAATATTTACTATCTAGCCCTTCCCAGTAAGTTTGTTGACTTCTTTTGCCATAAGAGATACAAAATATACATGTAAGACTAAGAAAACAAACTAAAACATATATTAAAATCTCTGTAAAGTCTCTGCAGTTTGCTTAAAAGCAACTTCAATTTTTAAAAAATATTTTATTTATTATTTTTAGAGAGAGGGGAAGGGAGGGAGAAAGAAAGGGAGAGCAATGTCCATGTATGGTTGCCTTTCACCTGCCTCCACCTAGGGACCTGGCTGGAGACCTGGCTTGCAACCTGGTTATGTGCCCTGGCTGGGAATCGAACCAGTGACCTTTGAGTTCGAAGGCCAGCACCTTATTTATTGTGCTACCAGCCAGGGCAGCAACTCCAATTTTATTTATTTTTTATTTAAAAAATTATTTACTTATTATTTTTAGAGAGAAGGGAAGGGAGAGAGGCAGAGAGGGAGAGAGACATCAGTGTATGGTTGCCTTTCACCTGCTTCCAGCTACTCACCTGGCTGGACACCTGGCTGGACACCTGGCTTGCAACCTGGTTATGTGCTCTGGCTGGGGAATTGAACCAGTGACCTTTGGGTTTGCAGGCCAGTACTTTATCCACTGTGCCACCAGCCAGGGCTTTCATTTTGTATTTTGTTATTTTTTAAATTTTGATTTTATTGTTGTTGTATTACATTCATCCCACTCTCCTCCCCGCCCCCCTTCCCCTCCTCTCCCAACCAAAGTCAATCCCACTTGTTGTCCATGTCAATGGGTCACCCATGTTAGTTCCTTGACTAAACTGCTCCTCTTCTTTGCCTCCTTCTACCCCTTCCTCTCTCCCCATCCCCTCTGCACACTGAAGATCTGTTTCTTGTATTCATGCCTCTGGCTCTGGTTTGCTTTAAAAACAACTCCAATTTTTAAAATAGAAATAGATTTTAAAAACACAAGCAATTCACAGAAATAAAATCCACATGACTCCTAGGCATGGTAGATGCTCAATCTCACTGGTAGTTAAAAAATGCAAAACAAAGGCACTTTTTTTTTCTTTTTAACAAAATTTCTTTTTGTGTGTGTGTGTCCTTTTCTCTGTGTGCATTCTTTTTTTTTTTTTTAATTTTATTGTTGTTGTATTACATCCATCCCCTTTTTGCTCCCCCCTGTCCCCCTCCCCACCCATCCCCCCAAAATCAATCCCACCTGTTGTCCATGTCCATGGTTCCTTTATACTAAGTTCTTGTCTAAGCTGCTCCCCTTCTTTGCCTCTGCCTCCCCCCTCCCCCCAACCCCGTTCCCCCTGACCACTGAAGGCCTATTCCTTGTATTCATATACTTGGTTCTGTTTTGCTTGTTGTTAGTTTTGCTCATTATTGTCACGTAATGGGTGAGATCATATGATATTTATCCTTCACTGACTGGCTTATTTCACTAAGCATAATACTCTCCAGTTCCATCCATGTTGTTGCAAAGGGTGCAAGTTCCTTCTTTCTTTCTGCTATATAGAATTCCATTGTGTAAATGTACCAAAGTTTTTTGATCCCCATTTAACAAAAAGGGTACATCCTGGTTAAAATTGTTGGGAATGGACATACATTCCTATAAAGATTAATGGTGAGTTTCAGAAAATAATAAGGCATTTACTACTACATTTTAAGTACATTATGTTGTTAAGGAATCTATCTGACTGGTAGGAACCCACCCACCCTACAGAAATAAAAAACACCAGTATGTGACAATACATATGTAGTGAAATTGTTTGATATTTGTAAAATATTAAATCTGAACTTTCATTTGTGGAAGAATGGGCTTCATATATTGTACATAAGCAAAATCTCATGTAATCTACCTGCCACAAATACATATATAACCAAAACCATAACAAACCTCCTAGTTGTGGATATGCTTCTTTAGCATTTAGGAAAGCCTGGAAGGCTTTCAATATTGGCACTTTAGAGAATAAATGTGGACTTAGGAAAAAAAACCCTTTACAATATATTTTTGGTTTTTGGTAAAATACATTTTACCAAAACATATCTGGACTAGATCTGGACTAGAACTCCCAAGTCTTTCTAAGAGAAATATGTATACATGGGCAAAATCTTTTTTGCCCATGGTAAAAAAAAAATCTTTAACTCAAATATTAGAAATTGAAATAAAACCATACTATGATCTTGTTTTTAAAATTTTATTTTTTAATTACAGTTTATATTCAATATTTTACATTAGTTTCAGGTATACAGCATACAAATTATCCCCCCACCTTGATAGTTCTTGTACCTATCTGGCACCATACATTACAATATTACTGACTATATTCCCTATGCTATACTTTGCATACCCATGACTATTTTGTAGTTACCAATTTGTAGTTCTTTTAAAAAGTTATTTATTAATTTTTTTTAGAGAGAGGGGCAAGGAGAGAGAACAAGGGAGAGAAACATCAACGTGTGGTTGCCTCTTGTGTGCCCCGAGTTGGGGTCCTGGCTCACAACCAGGCATGTGCTCTGACTGGGCATCAATCTAGTGACCCTTTGGTTCACAAGCCAGCACTCAATCCACTGAGCCACACCATCCAGGGACCAATATGTAGCTCTTAATCACTTCCCGTTTTCCATCCATTTCCCAAACTCCCTCCCCTCTGGCAATCATTAGTCTGTTTTTTTTGTGTTTATGAGTTTTGTTCATTTATTTTGTTCCTTAGGTTCCACACTTAAGTAAAATCATATGAGTTGTTGTCTTTCTCTGACTTACTTCACTAAGAATAATACCCTCTAGGTCCAATCATGGTACTGGAAATAGATTTTTTTATAGCCAAGTAATATTCTATTGTATAAATTACCACAGCTATTTTTATCCATTCATTATTAATGGGCACCTGGGTTGCTTAAATATCTTGGCTATTATAAATAATGCTGCAATGAACATAGTAAGGCATACATTCTTTTGAATTAATGTTTTGGGGTGTTTTATATGTGGAATTGAGGCATCACAATGAAGTTCTTTTTAAATTTTTAATATTTTTCAAAGTGGCTGCACTAAGTTACTTTCCCACTAAAAAGTGCAGGAAGATTCCATTTTTTTCTACATTCTCACCAACACTAGTTATTTGTGGATTTTTAAATTAATGATGGCCATTCTGACAAGTATGACATGGTATCTCATTGTGGTTTTAATGTGCATTTCTCTGATAATTAATGACATTGACATTTTTTGATATGTCTATTGGCCATTTGTATGTCCTCTCTGGAAAAGTGTATATTCAGATTCTCTGCCCATTTTATTTATTTAAATCCACATTTCAAAAATTATATTTTATTGGTTACGTTATTACTAATTTTACCCCTTTGCCAGCCTCCAACCAGCACTCCCTGCTCTCTCCAGCAATCCCCACACCATTGTCCATGTCCCTGTCCATTTTCTACACTGTACTTGCCATCCCCATGACTATTCTGTAACTACCTATTTATAATTCTTAATCCCCTCACCTCTTCACTCATTTCCCCAACACCTCCTTCCATCTGGCAACCATCAAAATCCTTCCCATATCTATGATTCTGTCTCTGTTCTTCTGGTTTTCTGTTTGGTTTTTAGATTTAATTGTTGATAGATATGTATTTATTGCCATTTTATCATTCATAGTTTTGATCTTTTAAAAAATAAGTCCCTTTAACATTTTATATAACAATAGTTTGGTGATGATGAACTTTAGCTTTTTCAGATCTGAGAAACCCTTTTATCTGCCCTCCAATTCTAATTGATAGCTTTACTGGGTCATCTTGGCTGTAGGTCCCTGCTTTTCATGCCTTTGAATATTTCTTGCCAATCCCTTCTAGCCTGCAAAGTTTCTTTTGAGAAATCAGCAAACAGTCTTATGGAAACTCCCCTGTAGGTAACCAACTTCTTTTTTCTTGCTGCTTTTAAGTTTCTCTCTTTATCTTTAACCTTTGGCATTTTAATTATGATGTGTCTTGGTGTGGGCCTTTTTGGGTCCATCTTGTTTGGGACTCTGTGCCTACTGGACTTGCATGTCTGTTTCCTTCACCAAATAAGGAAGGCTTTCTTTCATTATTTTTTCAAGTAGATTTCCAATTTCTTGCTTTTCCTTTTCTCCTTTGGCACCCTTATGATACAAATGTTGGCATGCTTGAAGTAATCCCAGAGGCTACTTACACTATTGTCTATTTTTTTTGGGGAGGGGGGGCGGGGAGTGTTCTTCTGTGGTTCTGATTGCTTGTTCTTTGCTTCCTTATCTTCCAAATCATTGATTTCTCAGCTTCATCCACTCTACTGTTGTTTCCCTGTAAATTGTTGTTTTAAGTAGTAAACCCTTCATTTCTGGCTGGATTATTTTTATGCTGTTGAGGTCCTTACTGAGATACTTGAGCATTCTTATAACCAGTTTTGAACTTTTGCATCTGATAGATTTCTCATCTCCCTTTTATTTAGCTTGTTTTTTGGAGTTTTGATGGGTTCTTTCATTTGGGCCATATTTGTCTTTTTTTTTTTTTTTTTTTGGCAGCCTCCGTGTGTTTGTTTCTATTAATTAGGTAAAGCTGCTGTGACTCCCTATCTTGGTAGTGTGGTCTAATGTAGTAGGTGTCCTATAGAGTCCAGGGGCACAGCCTCCTCTATCTCTGAAACTGGGTACTGAAGATGCACCCTTCACGTGGGCTGAGTACCCCCTCCTGTTGTAGTTGAACCTTGATTGCTGCTTACAGGTCAGTGGGAGGGAGTTACCCAGGCCAGTCAGCTGCAAGGACTGTTTGTGGCAACTGACCACCAATCTCCATGATTGATGGAGGATTAGCTGCATAGAGGTAGGGTGGTGCTCCAAAATGGTCTATAGGTCTTCACTGGGCACACAGGCTCTAGGATTTCCATGGTGGAGCAGGCCATTGTTAGCCTCCACCTGTGTTTTGCCCAGGGCGACCTTGCCTGGGTTATAAAGCAATCTGAGATGGCTGCTATTTGCTCTGCGCTTGTAGATTCCTGGGTGAAGTCAAGCTCTGAATCTTGGCTAGCTGTTGCTTGTGCTGGGCCTGGGGCCACTTAGCAAGTGGTATGGGGTTTGGGGGCTGAGGCTGGTTGTTGCTTGTTTAAGAGGATTTAGGAAGTTGTGAAGCGTGTAAGTTGGGTGGGACAGAGTCTTAGGGGGAACTCCAGGGGGTAGTGTTAGCAAGGTTGATGGAGTCTCAAGATATGTCACTGGTCTGCCCACTATGTGGTTCTGTGTGGGGAGGGCTCAAAAAGGGACATTGGCCTCTACCTGCTATTCCATCTGGGAAAAAGCTGCCCTCCAATTCTAAATGATTAATGACATTAACATTTTTTCATATGCCTATTGACCCCCCAGCTCTCATGTTGACACCAGACACTTCAGTTCCTCCCTGTATGCCACTGGTGCCTTTCAAACAGCTATCCTGGTGCTGGAACTTAAAGGGAGTGAGTCTGAGTAAAAATATGTGTAGGTTAAGAGGAACTGCTTGGGACTCCAGGAGTTTCTTCCACTGACTCAGTCCCTGCTGGTTTTTGCAGCCAGAAGTTCCTGGCACTGGAACCCTGGGCTGGGGGATGAGGTGTAGGGCAGGGGCTCTCTGCTCACTCCCAAATTTCTCTCCACATATGGATGTAGGACGAGCCTGTTCTGTGTCTCTACACATCATTCCAGTCTGGATGGATGTGATTTAATTCTGTAGTTGTCAGACTTCATTCAACTCAGTTTCTGATGTTTCTCACTGATGGTTGTTTAATAGTTTAGTGATAATTTTGATGTGGTCGTGTAAGGAGATGAGTCATGATTACCTGTATCACCATCAGGAGTCCCAATTTCTTTTCTTCTTGCTCCCTGCTGCTGTGCTATCCCTCTACCTCCAGGAATCCCATTCCACTCTCTTCCCCTTTCTTTTATTTAAAAAAGAAACATTTTATTTATTATTTTTAGAGAGAGGGGAAGGGAGAGAGATAGAAAGGGAGAGAGACATCAATGTAGGTTGCCTTTCGCCTGCCTCCAGCTACAGAGCTGGCTGGAGACCTGGCTTGCAACCTGGTTATGTGCCCTGGCTGGGAATCGAACCAGTGACCCTTAGGTTTGCCAGCTGGCACCTAATCCATTGTGCAATCAGCCAGGGCTCTGCCCATTTCTTTTCTTTTTCTTTTTTCCTCATTTATTATTATTATTATTATTAATTTTATTGTTGTTGTATTACACCCATCTTCTTTTTACTTCCCTCTGTCCCCTTCCCCACCCACCCACTCCCCAACAAAGTCAATCCCACTTGTTGTCCATGTTCGTAGTTCTTCCATACTAGTTCCTTGACTAAACTGCTCCCCTTCTTTGCCTCCCCCAACCACTGCTACCCCCCCTCCCCACCGCCCACTGAAGGTCTATTCCTTGTATTCATGTATCTGGTTCTGTTTTGCTTGTTGTTTGTTTTGTTCATTGTTGTCCTGTAATGAGTGAGATCATATGGTATTTGTCTTTCACTGACTGGCTTATTTCACTAAACATAATACTTTCTAAATCCATCCATGTTGTTGCAAAGGGTAGGAGTTCCTTCTTTCTTTCTGCTGTGTAGTATTACATGTGTAAATTACCAAAGTTTCTTGATCCAATCATCCACTGATGGGCACTTAAGCTGTTTAGAGCACTTGGCCATTGTAAATAGTGCTGCTATGAACAAAGGGGTACATAGGTTCTTATGAATTAGTGTTTCAGGGTTCTTCGGGTATAGTCTTAGTAGAGGAATTGTTGGATCAAAAGGCAGTTCAATTTTTAGATTTTTAAGGAAATTCCATGCTGTTTTCCATAGTGGCTTCACCAGCCTGCATTCCAACCAGCAGTGCACCAGGGTTCCCTTTTCCCCACATCCTTGCCAACACTTGTTGTTTGTTGATTTGTTGTTGATGGCTATTCTGACAGGTGCGAGGTGGTATCTTGTTGTGCAACCCTCTGATGTCTAGTGATGTTGAGCATTGTTTCATATGACTTTGGATCCTTTGTATGTCTCCTTCAGGGAGTTATCTGTTCAGTCCTTTGCCCATTTTTTAATTGGGCTGTCTGTATCCCTGGTGTTGAGTTGCATTAGTTCTTTATATATTTTGGAGATCAAACCCTTGTCTGAGGTATCATTGGCAAATATGTTTTCCCATATAGTTGGTTCTCTTTGAATTTTGCTGGTGTTTTATCAGAACAGAAACTTTTCAATTTGATATAGTCCCATTTGTTGATTTGTTGTTTTATTTCCTTTGCCCTTGGAGAAATATCAGTAAACATATTTCTGCATAGGATATCAAAAATTTTACTGCCTCTATTTTTCTCCAGGACCTTTATGGTGGCACTGCTTATGTTTAAGTCCTTTATCCATCTTGAGTTTATTCTGGTGTATGGTGTAAGTTGGTGGTCTAGTTTTTATTTTTTTGCATGTTGCTTTCCAGTTCTCCCAACACCACTTGTTGAAGAGACTGTTTTTACTCCATTTTATGTTCCTTCCTCCATTTGTCGAATATTAATTGACCACACAGTCCTGGTTTTATTTCTGGGCTATTCTGTTCCATTGATCTATATGTCAATTCTTAGGCCAGTACCAGACTGTTTTGATTACAGAAGCCTTGTAGTATGTAGATTGATGTCCGGTATTGTCATTCTTCCTACCTCTTTCTTCTTTCTCAAGATTGCTGGGGCTAATCATGGGTGTTTCTGGTTCCATATAATTTTTTTTTTTTTTTAGGGGAGTAGTTTCTCTTTATTATGGTACAGGAAAAGACGAGGAGGCCAGAAGGACAGGTGACGGCCAGCCCCAGCCTCCCTGCGCTGGAGCCGGGCCCCAGAATGGAGGGTGAAGTAGGTAGGGAGAGTCTTAAATAGAATAGGGGTGCCGAAGAGGGTATATGCGACTGTGCTCTAGCACACCATATATTCCTTGCACATATTGAGCCGAACTTGGCAGAAAGAGAAGGTTCTGAGGAGGAGGTAAAAGCGTGCTGCGATGAAGCAGTTGTAGCTGACTTGTTCGTATAGTTCATATATGTTCTGGGGGCCATTCTCAAAATATTTTTCTGTGAGGAGAACATCTTCAATTAGCACAGTGGAATGGGCATTGAATAATATTCCAAGCATTATCAGCATGATCACTCCCCAGGTGCTGAGGATGGTGCTGCATGCGGCCAGCTTGGGCCCGCAGCAGAGAAGCGACACCATGAGGAAGAGATTCTGGGATGGCCCAGATGTGGGCCCAGTGGAAAGGTGGTGAAAGGAATCCCTGATGCACCCGAGGAGTAGAAGCTTGCTGGACTCAGGGTCTTCATTCCATATAAATTTTTGAAGTGCTTTTTCTATCTCTGTGAAGTATTTCATTGATATTGTAATTGGGATTGCATTGAATCTATAGATTGCTTTGGGTAGTATAGACATTTTAATGATGTTAATTCTTCCCATCCATTAACATGGTATATGCTTCCATTTATTTTTATCTTCCTTCATTTCTTTCTTCAATGTTCTGTAGTTTTCTGAGTAGAGATCTCTTACCTCCTTGGTTAAGTTTATTCCTAAGGACTTTATTTTTCATGTTGCTATAGTAAATGGGATTTGTTTATTCTCTTCTATTTCTGATGTTTCATTATTGGTGTACAAAAATGCTTTTGATTTCTGAATATTGACTTTATATCCAGCTATTTTGCTAAATTTGCTTATTAGGTCGAGTAAGTTTTTGGTGGAGTCTATCAAGTTCTGTATGTACACTATCATGTCATCTGCAAATAATGACAGTTGGACTTCCTTCTTTCCAGTTTGGATATCTTTGATCCCTTTTTCTTGTGTGATAGCTATGGCTAGGACTTCCAAAATGATACTGAACAGAAGTGGAGAAAGTGGACAGCCTTGTCTTGTTCCTGGTCTTAGGGGGAAAGGTTTTAGTTTTTGCCCACTGAGTACGATGTTGACTTCAGGTTTCTCATATCTGGCCTTTATGATGTTGAGGTATGCTCCCTCTATTCTCATTTTGCTGAGTGTTTTTTATCATAAATGGTTGCTGTACTTTATCAAATGCTTTTTCAGCATCTATTGATATGATCATATGGCTTTTGTCTTTCATTTTGTTTATGTGGTGCATTACACTTATTGATTTGCAAATGTTGTACCATCCTTGCACCCCTGGGATAAACCCCACTTGATAATGGTGGATGATCTTTATAATGTATTACTGGATATGGTTAGCCAATATTTTGTTGAGAATCTTAGCATTTATGTTCATCAGGGATATTGGCCTATAGTTTTCTTTCTTAGTTGTGACCTGGTTTTGGGATTAGAATAATATTGGCCTCATAGAAAGAGTTTAGGGGTCATCCCTCTTGTTGGATTTTTTGGAAGAGGTTGAGAAGGATAGGAGTTAGTTCTCCTCTAAATGTTTTGTAGAAATCACCTGTGTATCCATCTGGCTCTTGTGCTTTGGGAGGTTTTGGATTACTTCTTCAAATTCACTAGTTGTTGTTGGTCTACTCAGGATTTCTGCTTCTTCTGGATTCAATTTTGGTAGATATACATTTCCAGAAATTTGTCCATTTCACTCAGATTGTCATATTTTCTTATCATATAGTACTTTGTAGTACTTTCTTACAATCCTTTGTACTTCTGAAGTATCAGTTGTGATTTCTCCTCTGTCAGTTCTGATTCTGTTTGGGTCCTCTCTCTCTTTTTCTTGATGAGTCTGGGTAAAGGCTTGTCAATTTTGTTTATTTTTTCAAACAACCAGCTCCTGGACTTATTGATTCTTTGAATGTAGTTTGAGTCTCTAAGTTATTTAATTCTCATCTGATTTTGATGATTTCCTTCCTTCTACTTGCTCTGGGCTTTGTTTGTTGTTGCTCCTCTAGTTCTGGCAGCTTTATTGATAGGTTGTATAAGCTTCTATCATTTTTAGGTTGGCCTGTATTGCTATAAATTTCCCTCTCAGGAATGCGTTTGCTGTGTCCCATAGGTTTTGGACTGTTGTGTATTCATTGTCATTTGTTTCCAGAAACTTATTGATTTCATCTTTGATCTCATTGTTAACCCATTCATTACTTAAAAGTGTGTTATTCAATCTCCATGAGTTTGGATGTTTTTGGTTTTTTCCCTTGAGGTTGGTTTCTAGTTTCAATCCATTGTGATCTGAGAAGATGCTTGGTATGATTTCAATTTTTCTGTATTTGTGGAGGCTTGTCTCGTGACCTACCATGAGTTCCACCCTTGAGAACATTCCATGTGCATTTGAAAACAATGTGTATTTTGATTCTTTGGGGTGAAAGTTTCTGTATATATCAGTTGGGTCCATTTTCTCTCAAGTGTTGTTCAATGCCACAATATCCTTGGTGTTTTTTTGTTTGGAAGATCTGTCTATTATTGATAATGGGGTATTAAAATCCCCTACTATTAGTGTGTTGCTGTCTATATCCTTCTTGAAGTCCTCCAAGATTTTCTTTATGTATTTGGGAGCTCCTACATTGGGTGCATATATGTTTACCTGAGTTGTATCTTCTTGATGGATTGTTTCCTTGAGTATTATGAAATATCCTTCTTTGTCTCTTTTTATGACCTTCATCATAAAATCTATTTTGTCTGAAATACTCCAGCCTTTTTTTTCATGTCCATTTGCTTGATATATATATATTTCCATCCCTTTACTCTCAATCTGTGTCGATCTTTTGTTCTGAGGTGGGTCTCTTGAAGACAGCATATATGTGGGACATGTTTTCTTTTTTTTTTCTTTTAATTTTATTGTTGTTGTATTACATCCATCCCTTTTTTTCTCCCCTCTGTCCCCCTCCCCTCCCACCCTTTCCCCCCAAAGTCAATCCCACCTGTTGTCCATGTCCATGGTTCCTTTATACTAGGTTCTTATCTAAGCTGCTCCCCTTCTTTGCCTCTGCCTCCCCCCTCCCCCCTACTCCTTTC